>JAODAH020001826.1:0-38564 GCA_027574865.2 Coproporus ventriculus | reverse complement strand
TTGTGTATAGTTAGTTGCATAACTGCAATGTATAAAAACATTAAAGAAACAAATGTGATTTGTCAGATTTTTGTGTTTGAAAAACGGAGACAAGTGCACTACATTTATTCAATGTTCTATATAATTTCTGTTTTAAATTAATAATTTAACATTTTTATAAAGGAAAGCTATTTATGAATCTACCAGTATTGTTGGTTGCATAACCTAATTTCAGAATTTTTAAATGACCTTAAAGTGAACATTAAATTCTTTCAGAAACAATTTAATATATACCTTGGCACTAAAATGATTTTTTGTTACTCGCATGGTTATTCTCCATACTCGTAATAAAATTTAATGCCATGGTATATAAAAAACTATTAAAGAATACATGCTTCCATAAACTAATGACAAAAAGTCATAAAATATAAAATTGTTAATATCACAGTTAATTTTAAATGATCGAATAGAAAGTGTAAGGTCGTGAGTTCGGGTCCCACCAGAATTCAATTTTTTTTTATCTTTAACCTTCTCTTATTTTTTTTTATATTTTGTTTTTTTTTTAACATTTTGATATTCTTTTAATATTTTGTTGATTTGACAATTAATATTTTGAAATTGGACATCTTGATTTTTAACACACAAAATTATTTTATTTTAATTTCAAATCTCAACTAATTTATAATCTTCTCTTCGGCATTTTTAACTAGTTTTAACTAGCAATAAAATAATAAAACAGTTCCATATTTTCCATAATGTTAGAGTTAAACCTTACATATATAAAACAACCCACTAGCTATTTCATATTTAATTCTTTAAATTAAATTTTTAATTAATTCATATTGTTCACTTAATAAATAATTGAAACATTTCAAGAATCTACTGTAAAGTAGGTCAAAGCGACTCCGAACAAAACCAAACTAGGAATATCGATCGTCCTTCTACCCAACAAGCAGGATCACGACCAACTCACAGGATAAATTGTGCAGTTGAAGTTAGGTGTCCCATTGAAAGTGAAATGGAGGTAAGGAAATTTATTTATTTTGTTGCAAATATTTAATAAAATATCTATAAATAAATTTATTGGCACAGTTACAAATTAATGGACCTTTATATTGTGAGGTTATTTTTAAGAAATGTCGCGATTTCATAACTAGATATATTTATCCTGATTTTTTTTAGTATATAACAGCTGCTTGGATATTTGCAACCATAATTTAACCTTGAATGACAAATTTATTAAATTTACTTTTATTTATTAAAAGTAAACAAAAGGTTATTTCTTTAAAAATAATGACAATTTAATATTTTTTATTACAGTCTTATATTAAAGAAATAATACAAAATATTTTTTATTAAAAAAAAATATCAGAAACAATAAGAGAAACAATTGATATTTGTATTTTGACATTTGTCATTTTAACATCTGTCATTTTGACATTTATCATAATAACTTTTGACATTTGACATTAAACATTTCACATTTTGACGTTTGAAATTTTGGCATGTTTATATATTCAAGAAAATAATTTTGCACAAAACACTTCGATATAGATATTTTGTTCAAGAATGCAATTAATTCAAACAAATGTACAAACATTGTTGGTACTGACTTATTTTTTATTGTTCATTTTTTAACTTTTTGATTTTCGATTTTTCCAATTTTTCCAAAATTTTTAATTTTAATTTTTTTGATTATCCCATTTTTCGATTTATTAATTTTTTAGATTTTCTAAATTTTCAAATTCTTCCATTTTCCAAATTTTTACATTTTTTTTCTGAGAAATGGATTCCTCAGCTATCTTGATCTCTTTCAATTGCTTTTTTTTCATAGTAATCTATAGATTAAAAATGTCAAAGTAAATGTCAATCAATAGAAATGTTGTAAATTTATGAAAAAAAATAATAAATTTTTGTTATCTTTTCATTCTTTGGAAGAATTTGACTTCATTGCAATAATGGAAGTTTCACAAGATAAATTGTGCATAGTGGATGAAAAATCGAATCAATTTTGGCATATAAGAAAATTTTGGAAAATGTTAGGTTATTTTTATAACTTCATTGACTGGATTGAATTTATTTTATTCAGAAAATTTTTTTCGGTAGAAGAAAAGGATCCAATATTTCTTTCGGTGAGTAATTTTTTTCTCAAGTTTATCGAAAGTAAATTATACTTAACCGGTATTATTGTACTCCATGCTTTCGAATCGAAAGATCGAGCCTGAACTAGCGAGCGTAAGAAGGTGAGCTGTAGTCCACACAGTTTTCTGTGGGGAGTGTGTTCTTTTTCTTTTCTTGTGCTGCCTATTAGTTAACAGCTTGCTTAAGCTTCTAAACGACGAAGGGTATCATATCATGGTAGGTGTCCGGTTTTAAAACATGTCACTGGCTCTTATTAAAATCCGACTCTTGAGCAAAAAAGCACTGATGTTAACCTGTAAGACTGCAAGCAAATTATGGATCTGAAACCTTATATGGTAAATTGTTTGCATCCTTGGTTATTAGTGGCGAGGTGATCTAAAACCAGCCAAAGACGTATCAAATACTTGCTGGGCTCCGACTAGAAGCTGGCCTGCCTTATTGCTCTCTGCACCATAACCACCAAATCCATTCTGACCATGGAGATACAATTAAATTTGCTTCTCCTGGAGCTTATAGTTACAGCGGAGGCAGATTGTCATCGCAACTTCTACAAATTACTACAGATTAGTTTTTGTTCCCTGGAGATTGGAGCCAAATGCGAGATTCTAATATGATAAGAGAATATCTTTTAGAGATGGGAAGCGACTGCACCAGGCGAAAGTTCAAACTGGATAGAAACTTTTCCATTAAATTTTAAAAAGACACGAAAAGATCTTCGTGTTCTGGGAACACAGATGGTGAATAAGACGGTATCAAGTGCTGGGGCGGGAGTATTTTACATTAAACCTAAAATGGGTGTCATAGGCAACGAAGATGTCGATATCCTTGCTAGAAATAGATCTGTTGCAACTCTCTTCTTTTAGGAAACATCTCCATAGAATGATATTTAACCTTTAATAACATTTTTCCAATCTCCAATACTTCTCGCTACATTTAAATTTTCATGAAAAGAATAATTACGACATAATTTTCCAATAATCCTCATGATATTCTAGAACGACATTTCAAACTATTATTTAATTATTTAAGTGGCGGTTGTATACAGTCTACTTTTACAACCTATAATTTACTTAACAGTACGTCTTTATTCATTTTTTAAAATCAAACGAATTTTTTGCTATTAACTCGACCATTAGATTTTTAGATATTCGACATTTAGACTTTAATATTTAACAATTACAATTTTCTTTTTTTATTAAATAAACAATTAAATTAAAATTAATAGGTTTGTTACTTTTCAATGTTTTTTATTTTCTATTTTGATATCCATTATTGACGGGTAATTCCACTACTTTTCTATAAAAACTCACTTTTTTCATGAAAAATTACATTTTCCTTAAAATATTCAAGTGCCAAGTTATCCGGTAGCAAATGCGAGAGGTATTGCATATTCAAAAATTGCTTAGTAAAAATTTAAAAAAATATTTTTTCTAAATCCGTAAAATAAGAAAATGAGTCCGTAAAATGCGATTTTACGGACTCTTTTGTGTATATAGTCCAAGAGTCAGCGACAAAAAAGTGCAAAAGTTTTGGAAAGGCTAATACTCTTAGATCAGATAATATTTTGGTCATAGAAAGCTACGGTACAGTACAGCAGGCCAGGTATCGCACTTTGAAAGATGTAATTTTAATTAGTTCCTCTAAAGTGTTTTCTAAAAACTGAGAATTTATAAATAGACAGTTGATACAACATAGAACTCAAGACAAATGGTCAGACAGCTTTCTGATCAAACGCGTGACTTCAGCATTGCTCCATACATGTTAAAAAGTAAAGTTCCTGAAATAATTTGGAAAAGCTTAAATTCGGGTATATATTAATTTAGTTAATCCAATACACGAAATAATTAGTCAGACATCAATTTCAAAGAATCCACTCAGTCAGCAGCCAATAGAAGGCAAGATAACCACCTCGCACGCCTTCTATTGTCTAACTGTATTGTTGGTTGCATAACTCCAATTTAACCTAATTTCAGAATTTTTAAATTTCTTTAAAATTAATATTAAACTTTTTTAGAAAAATTATAATATATACCTCAACACTAAAATGATTTTTTATTACTCGCATGGTTATTCTCCGAGGCGAAGGCTCCATATTCTTATTAAAAATGCCATTTTAGTGTCATTGTATTAGTACAAGAAAAATAGATTTTTGTGGGGAAAAAATTCCAAGGATAATTTGAGGTTAGAAGTCGATAGGAGACCCTCAGAGGTGACAAAAGCCGAGACATCAACCCTCAACCCCTTGAGCGTTCTGAGAATAGGTGTGGTTTTTAAAAATAAATATAGCGGCTAAACAGTACGTCGGATGACAAAATAGTTCGAACAAAAATTGTTCTAAGCTTTTCGTAGGTTATCTAAATGACCTTATTCCCTGATCATCATATTACAAAGAAAATTTTTATTTGAGAATTCTGATGATAGAGGTACTGGTACTTCAATATATTGGAAAATCATTCAGATAATTTCATTCAAACCAAATCCAAAAAAATATCATTTTTCTTGAATATGTATTTATATCATCCATAAACTTTCAGAGCATATATTTAGTTTGAACTTGACTTCATTACTTAATTTACTTTTAGAGACATTAAAATCATTGAAATTCTTTTATTTTTAGATAACTATTTTTAAATACATTTTATAAACAAGGATTTTGAAAATCTCATTTTTTCTCGATTTTTGAATTTCCCATTATTACGAACTTAAAAAGTTCGTATATATAATTTAATTGTCTGTATGTGTCATGGACTCTTTAGGTATTTTTGAAGTAAAACTTCTTTAGCGCCGGTGGAATGTGTAATCTGACAAGGGGAGCGGAATGCAACGGAAATGGAAAAATCGCGAAATAGCGGAAAAAATGTAAAAATATTAAAAATTCTCAAGAAACAGAAAATTTTGAAAAGATTGAATAATTCGGAAAATTTTTGAAAAATTTGAAAAAAATTGAAAAAATCCGAAAAAATTTAAAAATTTTCAAAATTTAAAATTCAAATTATAAAAAATTTTCTTCACCAAAAAATATACAAAAAATACAAAAATTAAAAATTTGATATTTGTAAAAAATATTAATCTATGGAACATCCCATGAAGTTGTCCATTATGAATAGAAAATGAAGGAATTGTTCTTGTTACCTAGGAAATTTTTGACATATTGATAAATTATTAGTATTTATTTCTCTATTATTAAGTTGTCGGGCATTTTTGCCCGAAAAATTATTCAAAATTTTCGTGTTACTTCCCAAGATTCGTTTTATAGCTGAAAGATTCTCCAGAAAATCTTTAGCAGCATGGTCATCTCTAAAAGTGCAGGGATATTGTTCCAAAGACGTTAGTATCAATTTTCCTACTTAAATTAGCAACATAGAAGCAGAGGTATAACTTTTTACTTTATCTATCATCAATCTTCAATATATCTTTTATCTATCTAGCTACTGTTATGAACACCACAAAATTTAAGAAAATAATGTTAAACGTAAGTCTTCATCAAATTGTGTAGAAATGTCATCACTGTCTACCACCAGTATTGTCACTGATACCATTATTAAGGTGTACATATTAATATTATAATAATGTTGTTTGGTATCCACAAAACATTATAATTTTTATTTTATAGAAATTTTTGTTTTTGAAGAAAAACTTTTTACTCTTTGACTATGAAACAAAAAAAAGTTGACTTTAATTTGAAAATGGATTTATAAAGGATTTCAAGTGAAAAACAAGCGCCACTTTGTACAGGTGGGTTTCCAACTTATTTTTCAATCATTTTTAATCGATTCTACAACTCAAAACTTCTCTCAGAAAACACAAACCAGTTTCTAACTTCGAGAGTAATAGTCAAGATAAAGAAAATGTAGTGCGTATCTATATATATTTATCTTAACTTGTATATTATTTAACAAAAACTCTCCAACAGTGCTCTCAGAAGTGTGTCCACACAGCTAAATCTGTTGATAGTTTCTCTTGAGAGCATTTTCTTTCTCGTGGACGTCCATCATGATAATAGACAGGCACTTTGCGACAATTACGCTCAGAAGTGAAGTAACACAGCTAAATCTATCGATGGTTTCCCTCGAGAGCATTTTTTCTCAAGTTATTCAAATTCTTATTATTTTTTTTTCTTTCTATTTTTAATTTTTGCATCCAGTATGGAAAAAAATTGGAAATATGCAAAAAATAAATCCAAATAGACAAAGTTTTATATAAAATTTCCTGAGGAATTAAAAAAAAACATGGCCTGAAAGCCTGTTAACAAAAGAAAAAAAAAACAAAATATTGAAAATTTGCAACTTGGTGAAAAAAATATGTTTAAATGCTAATACTCTAGGATACATGTTTTTATGAATTGTAGAATCAAATAAAAATGTTTGAAAAAAATTGTGGAACCCACCTGTACAACATTTTTCATTGGAATCCTCCTTTTTTTAATTTTTATTTTGGTATCTCGTTTTGGTTCCTTTTTGGTTCCTTTTTTCCTCATTTTTTTCACATTTTGCAGTTTTTGTTACATATATTGAAATTTTATTATTGCATATTTTACAGTTTTTTACTGTACGAAATTCCCGCTTTTAATTACAAGTATGATCGACAGATGGTGTCACTTGTAATTTTTTTTGTTTTTTAATGATTACTAGCTGACCTGACAGACATCGTTCTGTCAAAAGCTATTTGACTGCGACAGTATGTCTAGGCACATTGGATGTAATGAAGATTTAACAGACTTATCTACAGAAATGTAGTCTATGCAGATAAAATAATAACTTAGGAAACCTGTTTACAGTCCCACAAACTTATCTGTTCTGGTCAAATTCTGGTGATGGCCCATATTTCACATTTTCACTTTTGACATTTCACTTTCACATTAACTTTTGGCATTTTCATTTTTCACATTTTTACGTTTAACATTTACACTTCTGACATTTGACTTTTTACTTTTACGCTTTTGACATGTACTTTTGACATTTACATTTTTGACATTTTCACTTTTGACATTTATGCTTTTGACATTTTCACTTTTGACATTTTCACTTTTGACATTTACACTTTTAACATTTTACTTTTCACATTTTCACTTTTGACGTTTTCCCTTTTGACATTTACACTTTTGACATTGTACTTTTCACATTTTCACTTTTGTCATTTTCCCTTTTTTTAAAACTTTTTGGATTTTCCGTTTTTTTCGGTTTCATGATTTTTTTTTTAATTTATTGGCTTTTCTTCGATACCGTGAGAATTTTAAAATTTTCTAAATTTTTCGCTTTTTTCGATTTCTTAAGAATTTTTTAATTTTTTAAATTTTTCCGGTACTTTGCGATATTTTCAATTTACGCCTCTTTGACAATTTGCGCAACAGACAGATGCTTCTAACAGGAGATAGGTTGTGTCATCGTTTATGTTTCCGTTAATTTTGCCAACTGTAGTAAATAAAAAGAATATTTTGCAAGTGAAGTTAGCAGCAATAAAAAGAAAAGTGGGGTTTTTACTATTTTCCTTGCAATTTCTTCATATTTTCTCATCTTTTTTTAAACCTTTTTTGGACTACAAATATTTCAAAACCAAAATTAGTCCAGCCGTTCTCGAGTTGTAGCGACATTAACAAACGTCATTTCATTTTTATATATAGAGATGATTCATTACATTTCCTTAACAGAACAAAATTAAAATTCGCGCTATCTACAAAAAGGAATGCAGTAATATTACCTTGTCTTTTATGTCCGTAATTTGATATAGATCTTGATAATAAATTTGATATGCAGTTATTTAATTGATTCATATTCTTACTATTTTATGATGACTTCGTTCCTTGAAGTAATTATTAAATAATCTAAAGATAATGAGTAAAACGAATGAAATGTGAGGTGTTAAATTTAAACCGAGAATGATAGTAGATTATCATACAAGTACATAATGAAGCTTTTACAGCACGTTCAAGAAATTTAAGGGCACGATGTGTTAAAAATGTAAAATCATAAAATGAAAAATTTGTAAAATTGAAATATTTTATTGAAAATTTGAAAAAATATAAGCCCGAATGTGAAAAAAAATATGAGAGAAAAAGAAAAATTAAAGATAAAAATCGAGAATTTTTTTATTTTTCATTTTAATTTTTTGAATTTACAAATTGTAAATTATTCAATTTTTCGAATTTTTCATTGTTGAATTTTTGTTCTCAAATGGCAAATTTAAAATCTAAAAAAAAATTTGATTTTCCGAATTTTTCCAAATTTTCATATTTAGATTTTCTTAATTTTAGATTTTTTTAAATTACATACTCTTATTATTTTTTTTATTTACTTGTCACACTTTCTTGATCTCTTAGTTTTTTAATTCAAGATTAGAATGCAAGTATAATAAAAAATATTTTGCAGAAAATTCTTTCATTTAAATGCGAGTTGTGTTAAAATTATTCAATGAAACTAATTGCAGTTATATCAATGCCACTGGCGTGAATAATGTTCGTTATGTCACAATGTTAATGATAAACTTCCTTAAAACCAATTTGGACTGCCAATTCAATGTTGCCTTTGCGCTATTTGCGCTAGATCTAGCGATTTTTCATATTTCCATCTAAAAAGAATGAAAAAGAAATTTTCCCAATTTTTCACCCTCGAAAATCAAATTATTGATCAATCGACAATAAAAAGAATCAAAAAAGGGAAAAGTTTAAATTCCAAAAAAAAAAATAAAAAAGGTAGAAAACAAAAAAATAATAATAAAATAATGAAAAAAACTTTTGACCATGTAATACTTTGTCATTTTGACGTTTATCATTTTGACATTTTGATTTATTGACATTTTGACTTTTTTACCACATCTATATTTTAACATTCTCATTTTAATATTTGTTAATTTGATCCTGCATTGTTTGTCATTTTGACATTTAACATTTGACATTTGATATTTAACATTTTGACATTTTGATTTGCTGACATTTGAGATTTCCATATTAAAAAAAAAATATTGACTAATTACCATTTTGATATATTATTTGCCATATTGACATGTTCAGATTTAACATTTTGATTTAGTGACATTTGATATTCCTTATTTTGGCCACGCAATATTTTACATTTAACTTTTTAATAATTTCACTATAATATATTGTCTAACTATTTTAAAGTTTTGTTTCTCTTGCGTACAATGCACAATTTTGCTTTTTGATAAATAATTTGAAATCAATTATCAATCTTAAAGAAGATAATTTCTTATCACATTGTTTTGTCCGATTTTGAATTCATATGTACCTAATCTGTTCATAATCATTTATTGTGTATATTTTAATATATTTAAAAAATTTGACAGATTCATAGAGTCTACATTTTAGATGGACATTTATTTTTAGTGAAGGTCTAACATAAAAACGGCGCTACTAGTACCTCAACCGTTTTTCAGTCACGGTTAAACCGTCCCCGATTACTGACCCATTTATACTGTGATTCGCGTTAACAAATTAATTTACTATTTATTTTATTAATATTTGCATCAATATTGATTATGGAGGTAAGAAAATAAATATTCAAATAATTTTTAAAAAATTATTCAAAAAATATTTATATTAAATTATATAACGATTTTAAATTAGAATTATTTATTCTTATTCAATCAACTTACACATTTTTAGTGCAACTTTATGGTAACAAAAGTTTAAATTTTTAAAATTTTTACAATTTTTTTTAATTTCTGCATTTTCCGCACATTTTCTCTTTTTTTTATTTCCCAAGAATATTTTCACAATTTTTTATTTCTATTTTTCTTTTTAAATAAATATGGAAAATTTTAAATCTAACATCGGAAAAGTAGAAAATCTGTAATTCAAAGTTAAAATATTAAAAATAAACGTAGGAAATTTATAAAATACAAAATTTATCGTCAGAAAATGAGATATGAAGATGAAGAAAAGTGAAAAAATTGAACGTTTAAAATTTGTAAAATATAAAATTTGATGTAAAATTCGAAATTCAAGTAGAAAACTTAGTAAATGCGAAATTAAACACAAAAAGAAAATTATTTGTGAAAAGTTTTTTTTTTTTTTTTTTATTATGCAAATTCACTTGGGAAATATAAGACAAACAATATCTGCAGAAAAAAGCAAGAATTTTACATCAAATGATTTATTAATTTTTTGAACCGGAAAATAAAAAAAAAATAATTTAGAAGAACGGAAATTTCCAAAATATTTTTAAAAAAATTATGATATTAAAGAATTTTCCTATTAAAAAATAACAAAATCTCCTCGGAATAATATAAACGTTTCTTGAAAATAATGGAAAATAAAATATAAAGCTTTCTGTGATTTTAATAAATTTTCTAAAAATTTCTAGAAAAAAAAAGAAAAATCTAAAATTTGTTAAAAAATTGAAAAAATGTTATTTTTCTAAACTATTTTTGTTTGTAGGGAATAAAAGGACCAATTGTTTGGGTTTTGGGTGGACCAGGATCTGGAAAAGGCACCCAGTGCGAACGAATAGTGGAAAAGTACAAATTTACACATCTATCATCTGGAGATCTTCTCAGATTTGAAGTGAGTTACTTTTTATTGTACTACTTTACTTATTTTTGTAGTAGCAATAGTACTTTATAGCCATTGTACAATCAAAAATTATGATTAGGAAAGCTTGAAAAAAATATTAAAGAATATATTTGTATGGAAAGCGATTTTCTGTTTCTATAGAGTTGCTTAGTTTCAGTTGCGCCATTAAAGCATCTGCACACGGAGATCTCAAAAGTATTTTTTTCAATACTAGTTGCTAAGAAGTTGCTTAAAAGTTTATAAAGAAAAGTGACTAGCTCTATATAATTACACGCTTTTCGAATATTTGCAAAAATCATTAAATGATTTCTTCATATGTCAAACCAAGTTTTAGAAAGAGTTACATCGCTAATATGTTACTTTGACATTGGGTTACTCCATGTGTATACGGCGTAACTGAACAATTTAAACAAAATTTGCTTTCCTTTAATAGTTCTTTAGCTTATAATTAGATCAAACTAATAGATTTTGAACATTTATACAAGAGTTATCATGACCTACTTTTCATTCGGTCTTTATAAAACATCCATATTTGATTCAAAATGACATCGATGAATAAAACGATATTCTCATCTGCGTTTCCATATACAATACTTGGAACTAGGTTTATATAATAAATTATTTTGCTTAACTTAATGGATTTTGTTTTTCTCTACTTTCTGAATAGTTATTCAGAAATGTGTACAAGTATTGTTATAATTTATGTCACGTGTGTACAGATTACATCCAATAAATTAAGTTAGTAAAATTCGCTGTTCGTATATTGTTGCGTGACAAAATTTTGGTGGGTCCACGAATAAGTGCCTGTCACTGTGACTTTTGGAATTTTTAAAAATTAGTTTAAAAACTGACTTCAACGTCTCAAAACAGGTATCGGATTTCAACAATAAATTGTGATATAAAACCTAAAAAGGTGTTTTACTTTCATTAATATAATTTTTTAATTACGGAAGTAAGTACCTACTCGTAAATTGTTGGCAAAATTCTGACATGAACCTCCTGCGATATCTTAAGCACTTAATTATGCTCTTGTATCCTATTCTACTATTAATTATATTAACAGTCATCTATTTTTGTTTAGGTTAAAAGTGGATCGCCAAGAGGAAAAGAATTGAATGATATAATGGAAAAAGGAGAATTAGTTCCCATGCAGGTCGTGCTGGATCTATTAAAAGAAGCAATGTTAAAAGCTGAAAATCCAAAAGGTTTCCTCATCGATGGATATCCTAGAGAAAAAGATCAAGGCATCGCCTTCGAAAGCAACATTGCACCAGTCGATATTATTCTATTCTTCGACGCTCCAGAAGAGGTTCTAGTTTCAAGATTATTATCCAGAGGCCTCACATCAGGTCGGGTGGATGATAACGAAGAAACCATTAAGAAACGTTTGCATACATTCCAAACACATAATAATCAAATTGTAGAACATTATAAAGATAAACTGAAAAAGGTAATTTTAATTAAAACACATTTTAGAATTAAAAATATTTTAATTTCTGTTTGTTTTAGATTAATGCTGATAGAGATCCAGTTGAAATTTTCAAAGAAGTAGAACGTTATTTAGATCCTTTAGTTGCATAAGTCTTGATAATTATTGGCATGTATAAGAAAACGAAAATAATAGTGATGTCAATGAAAAGCAACGAATAAGTCAAATAAATTAAATCATCTAAAAATTCTTTTATTTATATTTCCAATATTTATTCACGTTATAACACTTTGACCGAAAATTTTGATATTTTTGCTGTCTGATTGAGGCAATTGTAGTACCGGGAACAAAAAAGCAGATTCAAGAATGAGTGTCGGCCATATTTTTTTATTAACACGTCTCTCCGTTTTCTTCTGCACATTCATTGTTACTTTTCTATTGTTCTACTTGTTTCTTTTCTTTTCTTTGCTCTTTCTTCTTTGCGTTTCAATATTTATCATTTTTTTCCTGCTTTCTTTCTCATTCTCCTTTCCTTCATGAACTTCTCTCCATTTGGGCGACATTATTTTTATTATTTAAAAATTTACAAAACCTTACTGATATTACAAATAAAACATTAATAGTCAAAGAATAAGATTTTTATTAACTATTGAAAAAACAAAATTAAATATTTATAAATAGGTTGAAACTTTTTCATAAGAAGACGTTGTCCTCATCTAATTGTCCAGTATAAAAAAATTAATTTTAATCTGTGTTTAAAAATCGCTTAATGGTGTCATAAGGGTTACATATCCAAGCTTGTGAGAAATTTGTTTGACTTTCAAGGGTTTTCTTGGCATCATCTAGTGTGATTACTTCCATTACTTCAACTGCAATTGTCATTCCTTGTAATTGCATTAAAAATTTTAAAACAGATTCTCCAAAGGAATCAATGCTTTTAGAATGTTGCCGAAGGAATTCGTCATCTCCTTCAAAATAAACAATGGGAAAACAATAGACATTTTCGATTTTGTAGAATGGGACTACTTTATCCTTATTAAATATCCAAAAACCAAAGTTGGAATTTAGCACATTTTGTCTTAATATATATCTTTTGTAAATAAACTCAAGGAAATTATAAAATTTTGCAATATCATCATACTTAACCAATTGTCCTCCCTCGAGGACAGTACCTCCGTAGTCTCCTTTAGTATATAAGATGCAATGTTTGCTAATTTCATTATATAATCTCCTTTCGCCTTCACTCATTGTAAAAACATTAAAGACGAACATATTGAATAATTCTTGATTGAAGATGTCCAAAAAATTATGAAAAATCTTGTCATAAACAATTCTTAAAGAAATTACTTTTGTTTTTTCGCTGCGATGTATGTATGGAACATGTGTTTCGTTAATAGGAATAATATACCAACGAAATGAGTCAGGATTAAATTTTTCTGGTAGCGGTATGTTGCCTCCCGATTTTAAATTAAAAATCGTTTTTTTACGGTGTACTTTATTGTGATTCATACTGATCTTTCTTCAAATTCAATTCATTAAATCTGTACTGATTAGCACCACAAATTTGCACACAATCTGAATTTGTATTATTTGACTTTTCTATTTATTTTTTCGTTTGTTTATATTTATTTAAAAAATGTAAGTCGTAGAGGCCGTGGTGATATAGGATGAAGTTAGATATAAACTTTAATAATATAATTATATATTAAAAATTCGAAAAATTGAAATACAATTATGATAAATTGAAAAAGAGCAGAAAATCAATAAATAGAAAATATGAATGTAACGAGACTGGCGACATCTTACGATATTATTATTAATTACGTACGCGCCACCTCCCGGCTCTTTATTATACGCGCTAATGATTTAGTATTTAAATTTATTCTTTTAATGTTTATTTGATAATATTACACGCGCATTTTTACACATCTGGTCACCCAAGGGAATTAGTTGTATGAAATTGTATATTGATTTTAATAGCTGTAACTCAATTATATACCAAAATTCTCTTGAAAATTAATTTAGGAAAAAATCTTTCATTAAAATGATGGATCTACACGTTCAAATTGGCTTGCGCAAATGGCATGAGTATTCAGATTTGCACAAATTTAACTGAACAAATTTTTGAATCCACACGCTCAAGCCGTTTGTGCAAACTGGCTTGAATGTTCTCGCCGCTATATAAGCAACTGACTTATTATTTTGCAGTTGGTTCAGTTCTACTTGTGATTTCACAGAAAAAGAAGTATTTCCTTCATTAAGTTAAAAAAAATGGAATTAGATGACTTTCTTCTCGCTGTAGCTGGAATCTGTGTTATTAAAAAAAAATTAAATCGAAGAAACCAAGAAGAAAAAATATTTAAATAAATAAATCAACATTCAATTAGTCATTGTAATAATCAAAGGTCGTTTTGCATGAATGTAGATATATTATGTGACTTTTTATGCCTCAAAGAACGATAAATTGGAGCATAAATACTAGGAAATAAAGAATAAGTTGAGCGATTAATCATTTTGGTTTGTGCAAACGGCTTTAGTAGCGTCTACACCTTCATGCCGCAACTCCAACTATAAACAAAATAACTAGCAGGTCAGATTGTGCTCATGCCAAATTTTTCTGTTTGTGCAAGCCAAAAATTTACGTCCATACGTTCAAATTGGCTTGTGCAAACTTGTTTACACATGCCAATTTGCGCAAACGGCATGAACGTGTAGACCCACACTTACCGCAAGAGGCCATTTGGCACTTATGAGAGGAACCGGATCTCTTATCTGGGACTGTCTGCGATAATCGGCTAAGTCTCTTGAAATCAACTAGAAAACAGGATATGTCCACTTGAGGGCAGAAAGAAACGAGAGTTTTTTTTTACAAATTTTTGAAAAATCAAAAAATTGAATTTAACTGTATAGAACCTTTTGCAGACAAATAAAGATGGTAATTGACGATTATTTTTTATTCAAAAACTTAAAAAATCAACTTGATACAAAAATAAAATAAAAATATTGATAGCTAAAAAAATTAGAAATTAAATTATGTATTAAAAATATACAAAAATAAATAATCTCGTTTGCAAAAGCTTTTTCATTAGATGGCACTTTTTTCCAATTATCCAATTAACAAAGTTAATTTGGATATGCTCTTAAAAATTGTTTAATGTTCTTACATCCGTTACGTGTCCAAGATTCTATGGAATGTGTTTGACGCTCAAGGGCTTTTTTAGCATCATCAAGTGTGATTACTTTCATTATTTCAACTTTAACTGTCACTCCTTGTAACCTCATTAAGACTTTTAAAATTGATTCACCAAAAGGATCAATGTTTCTGGAGTATTGTCGAAGAAATTCATCATCTCCTTCAAAATAAATTGTTGGAATATAATGGATTTTATCAATTTTGTAAAATGGCACTACATTATCGTTGTTGAAAGTCCAGTATCCAAAATCTGCATGCAGTACAGGATATACCAATACACACCTTTGATGAATAAATGAAAGAAAATTATTAAATTTTGAAATATCATTGTAATTAACAAGCTGTTCTCCTTTAAAGAAAGTACATCCATATTCGTTATCGCAGTGGTAACTATTTATTTCATTGTATAATCTTCTTTCATAGTCAGTCATTGTAAAAATACGAAAGACAAACACATTGAATAATTCTTGATTGAAGATATCCAAAAAGCGAGGAAATATTTTGTCATAGACAATTCTTAGAGCAATTACTCTTGTTGTTTCAGACCGAAAGATGTATGGAACAGTTACGCCGTTAATACTGGCCCATCCAAACTGACCCATATAGGAACGATGGTCAAAACCTCTAGGTAATGGGATGTTATCTCCTGATTTTAAATTTAAAATTGGTTTTTTACCACATACTTTATAATTGTGGTTCATATTGATCTTTCTTCAAATTGAATTCACTAAATTTGCACACAATTTGATTTTATGTTATTTGACTTTTGTGTTTATTTCATCATTTGTTTATAGTTTTAAATAAAGAAATTGTAAATCGTAGAAGCAGTGATGACGGAGAGTGAAGTTAGATAAATAGACAATATAGATTTTTCCATGTTGGCATCCCGTAGATCGTTTTAGCAGCGGTGGCGCCATCCGTGTAGAAGGTAGATGAAATAAACTAAACTAAACCACGCGCGAAATATGAAATGCTAATAACATGAATTAATAAAAGAAAATTACAAAATTACAAGAAAACCGGAAAACTATTAGAAAAACTTACTTTTATATGTCGAATATTGTTATTGTTGCTTGTTAAATTTTATTCTTTTATATTCTTTGTCTTTAAACAAAATTTATGTATAATTTTCATTTTATTAATTGTTACAAATCATTTATTTTTCAAGAAAATGAGTTTTTAATTTCCAAGAGTACTAATTTCCATTGCAAAATTATAATTCTCCATACTGAGCAAGATCATATTTTGGACATTTACGTGGAAGATATTCGTCTGCAATATATTTATATGTGTCATATCCAAGTAAGCTTACAGAAGTGTCATATTTAATTTTAATCAAACACTTAGGAATTATTTACTTTTTTAAAAAATAAATAATAAAAATGACCTCATACAAGAATAACAGGACATTAAATCAACATGACTGCGATTTACCTGCTGAAGAAGACGTTGTAAATTAGTAAGTTTCCATTAAAAGAGAAATTTTAAAATAAAACTGCAAAAAATTATATTTAATTATTTTAGTTACATACATTCGGGATGGTTTATTAATTTAAGAAGAAGAATAAAAAATTATTTCTTGTTAAGTGAAGATAATAAAAGATCTGATAGAATTCCAAATTCGGCTTTGGTTTTTAGAAAAGAAAAGATTCGACAATTGAAGCATCATTGTACTATGATACATCCTTTTTGTAAATTTAGGTAATTTAACGAAATAATTTTAAAGCTTAAAGTTATGAAAATAATGTTATAAATTAGCAGATTTAAAATAATTAATTACGATACTAGTGCACAATGAAGCAATTAACGCATATATTATTTCTATTTTTGTATATTCATTGGTGGTAGTTTCTTTATCTGTCAAAGAATATTTTGAAAATTTAGGTCCAAGTGCGATATTCTTTTAAATTTCGCGCCATAATTTGCTATTTTCCTAAATAAATAATGAAGTAAAATATTTGAATGCAAGTTATGTTTTCCGTTAAGCAGGTTTTAAAACTATATCAAATATGAAGCTTATTGTTGTTGTTCTATGCCAACCTATAAATATTAAAAAAAAACAATAACCTTTTTAGTGTAAAGCCTCGTTTACACCAAGATAGTATTGTCAAGATAAGACTCTCGTGGGAAAAGTTGCTCGGAATATTAGAAATTTTGGAAAATTAGTTTTTCTATTTTTAAATTTCGCGCTAAAATTTCTCTCCGCTTTCCGACACTAAATAAACAATGAAGTTGAAATATCTGCACAGGTTATAGGGGGGGACCGGGGCATATTTTCACAGTTTGGGTCTTTTGCTCTCTCTAGCATTGGTATGTATTGTCTATTCAGTAGTAAAATCGTTGCACGTCATAAAAATCGTCACCAAACAAAATCAGATGAAACAACACAAATAGACTTCCGGTGCGAAATTATGACATTGGAATTTAAATCTCGCGCGTATTTCAATATTGGCAACAATGATGAAGAATATGCATTGTTGTATTAAATTTAACACTTCGAATTATTTGATGAAAAAAAATCTGAAATTATCTGTCAGTTGGTAATTGTTTAATCGTTTGACGTTTCATAAATAAGGAGAAATATTACAAACTGGCAACATTGCACTGATGTGACGTTACATAGTAGTGATGACGTGGAACTAAAATTGTTTGGCATGGCCTGTAGTTAACTATGTTCAAGCAAACATACATTAAAAATTTCAAAATCGTGGATCTGGATACTTTCATGCCAAGAAAAAGTACATAATTCATTTTTTTGCTGGTAACAAACACAGTTTTGCTTTAAATTGTATGTGGATATTCGTTTTAATAGTATTTAACTACAAAAAAAATTCCAACGCGATATATAGGTCGGGACCTTAATTAATCGAAAATAGGAAAACATGCCTTTGTGTAAATTAGCCCCGGTCTCCCCTATTTTAACATCATGTCATTGGTCTGAAATTTGATATAGTACCAAACCTCAAACAAAAAAATTATTAAAATTTGAGTAGTCCATCGAGACAGCTAGGTAATGATATAAATAACTATATTTTAGGCAACATTGGGAAATAAGTTTCACAATCATTTTAATATTCTTCTTATATTTTGAGCCATTAAACTTTAGTGAAGAAATAATATACCACGTTTACACATCAACAATTTTCGATGTTTTTTGTTTAATTGAATTAATATTAAATTTCAATACTGGATTTCAAGAAAAATTTACGGATAAGGTCATAATGGCAAGAAAAGCAGTTGTCAGGTAAGTACCAAAATCCATGTTTTAGACCTTGTTTCACAATCTCCAGTAAAAATTTCAGTTTACTTTACTGTTAGATAAATATAATATGACCTCCAAAAGAAAAACTTTTAAAAAGTTCTTTGAAAGGTACTTAACAATCTCAAATTTTTGAAATTATCTTTTCAAAGGGGGTTTATTTATTTAAAAAAAGCACTTTTTTGTACAATTCTTTGGTATTTAGATTAATTTAGCATGAACAAACGTTTCGGGAACATCTGTATACCCTTCATCAATTCTAGAAAGCAAATATAATATGACTTGAAAAATATTGAATTAATATTTTATATTTTTCTTTGTGAAAAATTGTATTTTCCATTCCATTTTGGCATTTGGCACATTGTATTTGACATTTTTAAATATTGAATTTTGACGTTATTTTTAAAAATTTAGATAAGTCCGTGATATACCACATTAAAATTTTGTTATCTCATAGTTAATAAAATTGAATCTTTAATTGGAGATTGTGAGACAATTTTTTGTTTTTCTGTTAACTTTTTCAATTTATTTCAGAAATTATTTAGTTACTTGGTTTTCATGTGATTTATTGGCATTTCTTCATTTGGGAGCTTGTTTAGCAGAAAGTGCAGCAATTTTGTTTTTCTTTCAATTACTTAGAGTACCAAAACTGCTTAAATATTTGTCTTATTTTCATGATGTAAGATATTTTTTATTTTAACGTAAAATACATTTTTTCAATTAATAACCTAAAAAATTGTGAAATCTTAAAAATTTCTTGAAAAAAAATTATTATGATTAAAAAATTCCCTTAAAATTTTAAAATATCAAAATAAGAAAAAACGTATTCCACGCTACACATCATATTTTTCGAAAACTGACAAGTGTTTTTTTTTCAGCATTTTCAGCATAGTATTTATACATTGAAAATCTACAGAACAACTTTTGTGATATCAATGTCATATTGTTGGGGTTATTGCTTTCTCCTAAAAATGTCAGTTCGAGAAACGAAGAGAATTTATTATTTAGATGCAGCCAAATTACTCTGTGGTGCTGCTGCTTCCAGCAAAATTGGTGAAATCAGCACAATGATTGCAGAAATAATTCTGTTAGTTACGAGCTACGCACTACAACTCATTCTGATATGTAAGTCTTTGTATTTTTAAGACAGATAGTTATTTTAAGAAAAAGCTTTTTCCTAGGCAAATACTATTTACTAGCCTGTGGGTCACAAAGATCAAGTCTCGGGTTTGCCCTTTCTTTCTTTTACTGATTCAGGCTATAAAAAAATTGGATTCCTATAATTTTAAATAGATAAAAGTCTATACTTGATTTTTGCAAGCAATTTAAGTTTTTCTTGCAAGGCAATTAACTGCAATTTATATTTTTTTGTTTCCATTTCCGAATCTTGTACCTCTTTTTTTTTCGTGGATTCGGTGTACATTCCATGTTTCCATTTTCAGCCTCCTTCTTTTTGTTGTTTTAATTTTCCCTCTACTAACTTTTCCCCTTTTTTTTCAAGCTCTATTTCCTGTTTCAATTACATTTTAAGTTTCTTATTACCTTTCGTTAAATTAGTTGTTTCTTGGTTATACTTTACCTTTCCATCTTTTTTAGTTGACACCCTCTTCCTCATTTCCATTTTTGATATGTCTCTCTGTCTCCTCCTTTTCTTCTTTTTCTAGTTTTTCTTTTAATTTTTTGTTACCTTTCTTCTTTGCTCTCCGTGGTTCTTTCCTTCCGGTGATCTTTCAAATGATTTTTAAATATAAATAAATATCTAAAAACTATTTGCCCAGTCAAATAGCATTCGCCTAGAAAAAAGATCATTTTTCTAAAATAACTATCCGCCTGCATACTTTGTCAAAAATTTTATAGGCGAAATTATTCAAATTTTCCAAAAATGTCGTTCACCAATCACAAAACATTTCCAAGTGAGTCAACAAGTGGAGCAGTTTATGCGCTTCAAAAATTTACCTGATGATCTGAAACAACGCATCAAGAGCCATCTAGATTTTCGGTTTCACCAACACTATTCGAACGAATATGAGATTCTAAGGCTTTTATCGCCACAATTGAGGCAGGACATTGTTGTTCATGGCTACATACATTTGTTGGAAAAAGTTGATTTGTTTAGTGATCTTCCTATTCCAGTACTTTGTAAAGTTGTGCAATATATGAAATCGGAGTTATATTTACCTTCAGATGTTATATTTACAGCTGGAAATAGAGGAGAAAGCATGTACTTTGTAGTTTCTGGAACTTTAGCTGTTTATTCTATGAATGGATTAGAGGTAAAACCAATTGATCATTTTTAAGGCTAATAATTATCGTATTTTTTGTTTTTAGATAGCTCATTTATCCGAAGGAGACAATATTGGAGAAATATCTTTATTAGTAGATTCAGAATCACGAACATCATCTCTGATAGCAATAGATTTCTGCGAAGTATTGGTTTTGCAACGTAAAGATTTATTGAAACATTTGGAAAGATATCCTGAAATATTACTCAGAATTCGCAGAATTGCAGCTGAGAAAGCTAAAAAGTTAAAAATGACTAATATAGTCAGTAAAGATATGAAATTTATGAATAGCATTAATTTTAAATTTATGTGATTTTTGAGCTTTCTAAAAAAATTGTTAATTACATCAATTAATTAGTTAATCATTTAAAAATTAAATTTTTCACAAATATTTGAAAATAAATATAAGTGAAACTTTGAATTTACTTGGTAGAACATTTTAATCAAAAAATCAATTAATACACATATTAATCATGTGTTTTATGCTCTACAAAAGCTTAATATTGTAGAGTATAAATCACATGATTAATATGTGATAAATTATGTGCAACACAATGCACGTGATAGAAGTAAAACTATTTGAACAAGCTATTCATCAGTGTTGGGCAGTACTTGAGTAAATTTAAAAATACAGCACTTGCAATACTACTTGCAACATTTGCAGCACTTGCAACATTACTTGCAACACTACTTACAACATTACTTGCAGCACTTACAACACTACTTGCAACACTTGCAACAACACTTTAATGAAGAATGAATTTTTTTTTCCGCTATTTTACGATTTTTTCCATTTCCGTTGCACTTTAAAGATTACACTTTACGATTACACATACGTCACTTCCTTTAAAATTCACTCCCACCGCCGCCAAAGAAGTTTTACTTAAAAAAATTGAAAATTTGTAAAAGTGAAATAAAAAATAGAAATATGGAAAATGAAAAGAAAAGTCGATTAACAAAAAAAAAACAGAAAATGAAAAAAACCAAAATCGAAATATCTCGAAACTCCAACAAATCAAAATGGAAAAATCCAATAAGTAATTTTAAGATTTTTTTTGTCATTTCATAATCCGAGATCTTTCTCTTGACTTCTAAAAAAGTTATAGAAAAAAATAAATAAATTTTCCCGATAAAATTATTCTAAACCAAGGTACATTTTTGCGATATTATTGATTTATCTTTTATCTCATGAATTTCACTGATTGCAGTTTAGTAATTTGACACGAGACCGGTTTAATTTCTACGAAGGTTAAATCCAGTTCGACCTTCAACAGTTATCAAATATTTGTAGTAGTAACAACTCTGTACTTGTAGAATATTTAAAAATACAAATAAAGGAATTCCGTAATTAACTAAAATTTAAGTAGCAATATTTTATTACTTAATACGTTTAAATTATCAATAAATAATATTTTATAAGTTTCGGTGGAACATCAAAGGTCACAAGGTGAGAATATGCAATTCGTTACGTTATTAATATCTTATAACAAAATTTATAAAATTTAAACAATTGAGAATACTCAAGAGTATTATCAAAATGATTTTGAAAGTTAAATTTTAATATAACAAATGTCAAATGGAGAATTTTTAACTAAAAATTGCACTTTGTACTAACAGGTTCACCAATAATTTTTTGGTAAGTTTTTATCGATTTTACAAGAAAATATATTTCCCAAATTCTTAGCTGCTATTTTTGAAGTAAAACTTCTTTGGCGGTGGTGTGAAATGTGTAAATGTCAAATGTGGGAATGTAAATGTGAAATGTCAGAAGTAGGAATATAAATGTGAAATGTCAAATGTGTAAATGTCAAAAGTGAAAATGTTAAATGTGGAAATGTGAATGTGAAATGTCAAAAGTGGGAATGTGAATGTCAAATGTGAAAATGTCATAAGTGGGAATGTGAATGTAAAATGTCAAAAGTGGGACTATGAATGTTAAATGTCTAATGTGTAAATGTCAAAAGTGAAAATGTCATAGGTGGAAATGTGAATGTGAAATGTCAAAAGTGGGAATGTGAACGTAAAATGTCAAAAGTGAAAATGTCAAAAGTGGAATTGGAATGTGTAAATATCAAAAGTGTAAATGTGCAATAGAAAAATGAAAATTTTTTTGAGAAATCGAAAATTTTCGAAAAAAATCGAAAAATTTTCCAAACATCGACAAATTTTGAAAAAATGGAAAAATTTTGAAAAAATTAAAAAAATTTTATAGCCAAGATGATACTTAACATAATCATAGCTGCAACTTTGGTTATACTATTAACAAAACTGCTGCAATGGTACACGAAAAGAAAAACATTTTTTAAAAGGATATCTGTGTTTCCTGGACCAAAACCGTATCCTTTCGTTGGAAATGGATTAGATCTCATGAAAACAGAGAGTATTTAATTCACTTGTTAACAAATATTTAAAAGGTACAAGATAATAATTTTCAGAAATTTTACCGGTTCTCGAAAAGTACATGAAAGAAAACGGAACAGTGTTTAAAGTAGAAATTTTAACAAGTATTTATATTTTCCTGGCGGATCCACAAAGTATTGAAATTGTTCTTTCATCGAATGAATTAATTGATAAATCAGGAGAGTACAGGTATTTCCATAGTTGGTTGGGTAATGGATTACTTACTAGCACAGGTAAATTTTTAAACTTTTATTTTAGAAACCACAATTCCTATTTAAAATTTCAAACTAATGATGTTACAAACATTTTTACATAGTCACACTGACTAAAACTCAAACTTATTTGCAAAAATTTGAATAAACTCATTTTTCCCCCATTAATATACAAACAATCAAAACATACTTTGACTTTGTTGATCAAATATTTTGATTCTAGGAAGTAAATGGAGAAAACACAGAAAAATCATCACTCCCACTTTTCACTTCACCATTTTGGAAAAATACATTGCAACCTTCGATAAATACTCGAATGTATTAGTCGAAAAACTAAAATCTGAAATTGGATCTACTAAAACTGACGTTTATCCTTATATTACTTTATATGCTCTGGATGTAATATATGGTAAAAAAAATTCAATATTTGTCCTATAAATCAAAATCAAAAAATTTCTTCAAATTTAGATACTGCAATGGGTACCGTACTCAATTCCCAAATTGATCAAAATTTAGAATATCCAAATGCTGTTAGAGAAGTTGCTTCTATTATGATCAAAAGAAGTTTTTCTCCTCACAAACAAATGGATAGTATTTATAGATTCACTGAAGACTATAGCTTGGAAAAGAAATCTTTAAAGATCATTAAAGATACTACGGATTCTGTTATTGAAAAAAGAAAGAAATACATGTTGGATCATTTAGATGAATTTAAAAGTAAAAATGATGATAGTAATCCTTATGAAAGGAAGAAGAGAGTAGCGTTTTTGGATTTGTTATTGCAGATGAACGTGAAAGAGAACCATAATTTATCAGATAAGGATATCAAAGATGAGGTTGCCACATTTATGTTTGAGGTAAAACCAACTTGTAGCTTAAAAAAGCAAAAGACTAGTTCAGAATGCACAAGAACATGTCCGAAGTATCTAAAAAAAAATGTTAATAATATTAAAATTGTAAAAATCTCGTAAAATACTTTTCTCGACAGATTTTTTCTCAATTTTCCAAATTCTCTTCATCAAATTCAAATATTTCTAACTTTTCAATTTCCTAACTTTTTTTCATTTTAGGGTCATGATACAACTGCTTCTGCAATTAGTTTTACATTATACTGCTTGTCAAAAAATCAAGATGTTCAGGTTTGTTTCTTTAATCTCTTAAAGTATCATGTCAAAAATTTTATCAAATTTTAGCAAAAATTATATGAAGAAATAAAATCGGTTTTCGGCGATAACCCAAATCATACCACTATCTATTCTGATTTGCAAAATCTAAAATACATCGAACTGGTCATTAAAGAATCTTTACGTCTATACACAACTGTGCCTATGTTCGGAAGGATCTGCACAAAAGATTTTCAAATAGGTAAGTATGAATGTTAAAATATCAATTGTCAAAACATCAAAATATCAAATGCCCAAATGTGAAACGTCAAAATGTATAATGCCAAAATGTCAAGAAGTACATTTTTCAACATATAGTCACTTGCCTATACGTTTGCACATTATTTTCTTTATCATTATCATTTTTTTTTTCTTTTTGAAATATGCTAGAGTGCATTTTTTTTGACATTTAACACATTAAAATTTTTACTTTTTTCATTTTGATATTTTGACATTGGCATTTGGCATTTCTAAAGTGTATTATGCATAATAGTTATACGCTCGTTTTTTAGATGGGAAAGTTATTCCAAAAGGCTGCACCATAGGAATTTTTGCTTATGGCCTTCATAGAAATCCTGACATTTGGCCAGACCCGAAAAAGTTTGACCCGGAAAGATTTTCTCCTGAGAACCAATCAAAACGTTCCTCTTTTGCTTATGTGCCTTTCAGTGCTGGTTCTAGGAATTGTATTGGACAAAAGTTTGCAATGTTCGAAATGAAATGTGTCATCTCGAAGATATTGAAGAATTTTAAATTATTGGAGGTGCCAGATTATGAACCTTGCTTGTCGATTGAATCTATACTTAAATCAACAAATGGAATTTACGTTCAATTTATACCTCGTTAATACTTCAAGTTAAATACTATGAACTCAATTTTTTTCCTAATCTAGGGATGAAAGAGAAACGGGAATTTTTTATTTTTATTTTTGTCAATTAGATATAGAGATATTAAAAAAAATTAGCGGTGAATATTTCATATAAGTTTTGGTAGAATTGAATAATTCCAGTAGTTTTGTATTAAATGGAAAGAGAGAGAAATAAATATATATACATGTCTTACCAAACAATTTTAATTGCGTGTCATCTATGTCGTCATCAAACAAAATCAGGTGATCCAACATAACTGCACTTTCGGTGCGAAATTAAAATATTGAAATTCAAATCTCGCACGTATTTCAATATTGGCAGCAATGAAGAAAAATATGCGCTGTTGTATTAAACACTTCGAATTAATTGATATCAAAATTCTGAAATTATCTGTGATGACAGATAAAACGCGGAAAATGGAAACGTGCAATAGAAAAATACCAAAACATCAAAATATTGAATACAAAGTATTTTTATTAGATTTTAATTTTAGCTTTTGTTGATATATCTGCAGTTTCTTGTTGTTTTGTTTTTCGATTTCATTTTGAAGTTTTTGTATTTCTTATATTACCAACTGTAACTTTCTGCTAAAATAAAAAAAAAATGTAGATAATAAAAAGCAAAGTGAATTTGTAGGTTACTTTAATTAAAATATTATTGACACCATTAAATTGAGTTACTAATATTTTCATTACACTGTGCGTTATATATAAAATAGAATATTCGTGGCATTATACCAAAAAGCAGAGTTTTAGGCAAAATAAAGAAAGCCTACTTTGACGTGCCGAAAAACTTAATCATCTTCCAAGCATCTATTTTTACGCTTTTTCTTAGTTTTCTTATTTCTCTTGACATCTTTACACACCTTTCTTTCATCTGAAAAGAAAAATAAAAGGAGATATTCAGGTTTCTCTAACTTCCTACTTTTTCGTTTGTCTTACATTTTCTTTCTCTTTTTTTTCAATACTTATAAATTCATATTTTTTGCTTTTTGTTTTATTTAATTTGTCATTTTTTTTTCGATATTTTTTTAAGTTTTGTTATTGGTTTTGAGTTATGAGTACAAAACTCCCTAATAGAGTACATAATGCACTTGTATCAGAATTTGGTACAAAATATAAATATCTTACCTGGATCATCTAAATCATCACAATCAATAAACTCATATTTGGTCCCGTTGCGAAGCATCGATGTCGGAAAATATTCACACAAAAATGGCAATAGACTCTTGCAATTAACAATTTTCCAGCTCCTGTCTGAATCAACAACGGCACAATCATCACTTTTTATCTTATTTCTGGGATGACCAGGACTCCAAGCTCGAAATTTATAACAATTAATCGGATCGCCCAAGGGAGTTCTATATAATCCTTCATCATCGATATCATCCAAACCAATGTAAGCAGCCTTATAAAAATCCGAAATCGAATTTGCGATTAATTGCGAAAATGAGTTCGTTCTTTGCTCGGTTAAAGCATTCGCCAAATCGGCTCCGATTTGTTGGCACCGGTCTATTGCAGTTGTATAGTTTTCCTTTTCGTAGACCAACTTGAACATCCCAAGGTTTTTTAAGCAGGTGGCGTTGGTTAACACTGAAATTCAAAAATAACGAGTATTCTCAAGTAGTAATTAAAATGTGATAAAAATGTTAAAAATAGTTAAAATGACGAATATCATTGAAAAAAAAATGAAGGAAATTGTGAAAATGACAAGTAGACTTAAAATTTAGTCAAAATGACAAATATGCTTAAAGAATGGCGAAAACAATCAAAATGAGGAGTAACCTAAAACGCAAAATCAGGCAAAAATATCAACAACAGTGACGGAAATCAAAACAAATTAAGAAAATTGGCAAAAATTACTAAAATCATTTTAACAAAATTAATCAAATGAAGACCAATTCGGTATTGCCAAAAAAATCAAAATAAAAAGTAAAACTTTAGAAAGTAGAGAAATGAAACAAAATATCAAATGTTAGAAAGAATCGAAGTAATCAAAAAAAATTCAAATATGCAGAAATATAAAAAATTTCATGTGTCACACAATACACGCGGTAGAAGTGAAACTTCTTGTATAGCCTATGCCCTTTAACCTGTAGCCGATAACCTATAACCTATTGACATTTACACTTTTAACATTTACACTTTTGACATTTACGCTTTTGACATTTACTCTTTGACATTTACGCTTTTGACATTTTCACATTTGACATTTTCACTTTTGACCTTTTCACTTTTGACATTTTCATTTTTGACATTTACACTTTTAATTTAATTTTCTCTTTTTTTTTTGTTATTATTTTTTTTTTTAATTTTTTAAATTTTTCGATTTTTTCGGTTTCGTAAGAATTTTTAATTTTTTTAATTTTTCCGCCATTTTTCAATTTTTTGTATTTCCGCTACGCACTTCCGTAACAGTATAAATATATGAAACAATGTGAAATATAATAATAAAACGTCAAAAAATATTCAAAATATCAGTAAATATACTAGAAACACAAAAGTCTATCTTTAAAAAATTAAAAATCGAAAAAACACAAAAAAAATTAATTCTAAAAGAAAATTACCTGTAAAATTTGCAAACGCGCTGTAGTAATCGTAAGCCGTGTCATTTTTCAAAGTGAGATTTGTAATTTCAGGACAACCCAAAACTTTACAGTTATAAAAGTAGTCGCCATCATTGTTCTTGGTAATCACAGCATCCGGAGGACTATAATTAATAGCCAAACCATTCTTCTCTCTGGCATAATTAAAACATTCCTTAAGTGTTTTAAAATTATTCTGGGCTAGTACAGGCGAATCCGAACGATAACACTTCTTTACTTTGAAGTATTTCCTATTTTGAAGTTCATTCAGGCATTTCTGTGGAGAATTCAAATGTAGAAATAGTAAAATGAATGCGAGCGATGATTTCAGCTCGACGCTTCGGCACATTTTATTCGTTGCGGCATTTTTAAAATACTTTTTTTTTCAAAATTGGCGGATATTCATGTCGGAAATGTCATTAGAATGTTTTGTTGCCCATTTCACCAAACACACGCACGTTTAGAGCGGATTGTATTTTCGGGAAAATCATGTCAAGCGCATGAGTTGTATTAAACTGAAAAAATAATAAACAAAATTAGAATACACACGAAATCTTTGAAAGTTTTATAAAAACATCAAATGTCAAAAATTTTGCATGACAATTTCTCATTTGGACAAATATGAAAATTTCAATAATCAAAATAACAAATTTGACCTTCATTTAACCTTGAAAATTGATTTTAAGACCAAAATCAAAAGATCAACAAATTATCATCTTTGATTTGATTCCTTTTCGAAATATTCTGGGGCTCGCATAAATTTGAATTCCCTGTCCATATAGATAAAAGATAAATTACCTTTTCGATCTTAGCATTATATTTCTTCAAGCCTTTAATCAAATCTCGTAAGTATTTTCTGATAGCTTTTCTAGCATCAGCCTCAGAAACTCCTTCTGTAGATGACACAAACCGTTCTACTAAGACTTTCAGATTGCTTTCTAAAAAAATAATTACATCTACCGGTAATATTTCATTTACAAACATTTCTGCTTGATCTTTGTTTCTAGGGAAGCCATTAATTACAAATCCACAACTCCAACGAGCTCTATACAACATTTCCTCTTTCATAATATCCAGTACTATTGTCTAAAAATGAAACAGGTAATAAGAAATACAATTTGTGATAGTACTATCCACTTTCATAATAGTACTACCGAACGTCTTACTGCAGTAATAATACTATCGCGAGGTAAACGAGGCTTTAAACAAAATTAAATTTAAAACAACATTTTTAAAGGAAGTGATGTACCGTCAAAATGCAATTGAAAAATTGTAATCGTAACAACTATCATCTACTAGATGGTGTGATAGTCACAATAATGCCATCTACACGATGATAGTTGTTATGATAGTTTGATTTTGATAGTACTCTCATGACAGTACTATCACTGCATAAATGAGGTTTCATAAAAGTACTGGTGTGACAGTACAATCACGGTATTAAGTTTATTTTACACGGCGATAGTACTGCCATGAAAATACTATCATAATAAAATTATCACAACTATTATCGTGTAGATGACATGATAGTGACTATATCACCATCTTCACGATGATTGTTGTTGAGATAGTTTAGTTATGAGACTATATTCATGATAGTTCTATCGCCATGTAAACGAGGTTAAAAGGCTCTTGATTAAACTATCAACAACTATCATCATGTACATGACCAGATAGTCACTATTATCACAATATAACTAGTCGAATAGTGTTGACATTTCGCGTCGGTTCCTTTGATGTTGTGTCCACGGTTTTTCATGATCTTAGCAGATACGAAATGAACGAAGCGGGTATGTTCTTGCGGGTGACGTTACGCGCACTTTCCAACTATTGGTCGAGTTGCATTGTTTGAACATAATTCCATATTCTTGCCAGTTATTTTTCGCACATGCGCAATGAAATTACTTGAGTGTCACCTCTGGCCTATAGTTACTCTGTGCACAATATAGTAAAACTGCGCCTATCATGATAATGAGATAGTGCGCATAGCTGACATGATTTAAGGAAATATATGGAAGTGCAATAACTATAATTTGCGATAGTACTACCACTTTCATGGTAGAACTATCGAAGCCCTAATGTGATAGTAACGAGATTATATTTATAATAAATGTTCTATTGGCATTAACTAAATTTTAATCTGGCTAAGAGATCATTATTATTAGATAAGAGATATGATATCGATATCAATTACTTTCTGTTGATAATATCGGTGTAATAATACCAGTTTTTCGATACTGAATTGATGCAAATATTATATCGAAAGCGAATGAGCAAGATTTTGCTGGGATTTTATTTTTTCTCAAGAATTATCTTACGTTAGGGATGTATCCAATGGCTTTATCAATATTTTCCTTGATGACTCTGCCTCTGTCAGTTTCATTACTAGAATGTTTCCTTAACAATTGTCCAACCTTTAAAACGTCGAATCCATATGCATCTTCCAAAGTATTAGCCAATGTGTCGCGGCCACAAAATGGAGGCCCAACCAACCAAATGATAGGAATTTTCAAATCGTGCAAAACACTCAAATCATATGATAAACGTTGCATCTCAGGTATCTAAAGTCAAAAATGGCTTAAAAATTTACTTACAAATTATATTGTATGTGTTTACGCATTCAGGCTCCTTTTTGGTGTTTTTGTTGCCCATTTTTGCATTTCTTACTTTCGATTTCCAAAATATTCACTTAGAATTTTTTATACTTTTTGACATGGAACTCACATATGACGTACACTCTTACACGGGTAAATTGATTTTGTCAAAATGAAAAACTTTTTTATATCTTGTAGAAATTTTAAAGAAACTAATCACTGAAAAGAAAATTTATCGTTTAAAAAAATAAATTTCGTTTTCAAGAATTTATTTTGATTTTTACTTTTATTATTTTTCCAGTTTTTCGTTTTCCTTTGAAACATTTTATTAAAATTTCTTGTTTTAAGAATTTCAGGAATTTTTTGATATTTCCGCTTGCAAAGAAACAGAAGCAAAAAGTTTACAGAGATTTTCCCAATTCTTAGTACACGACAAAAATGGAGTATCATCGGAAAATGAAATGAAAAAAGAAAAAACAATAAAAACAAAACTTCTTTAGCGGTGGTGGGAGTGAATTTTAAAGAAAGTGACGTAATGCAACTGAAGGAAGCAACGGACGTATGCAACGGATGTGTACAACAGAAGTTGGTAGCGGAAAAGGAAAAATCGAAAAATAGCGTAGATTTAAAAAATTTAAAAATTCTCAAGAAATCGGAAAAAGTGAAAAATTAAAAAAAAGGGGAAATGTCAAGAGTGAAACTGTTAAAAGTGAAGCGTTGTTTGTTTTGTTGCTTTAATTTTAATTGAACAGATCGATTAATTTAGTCGATGTAAATAAAAACTGAATTTACGAGGATTTTGGCAATGAAAAACTGAATTGAATCGATAATACCATCGAATCGTTTAATCGTATGCCATTTTTAAAATCAGAGCGCGCCTTTTAACATTTTTTCAAACCACTTCAAACTGTTTAATAGTGTAAAGGAGAAATTTAAAGTCTTCTTCAAATTGAGGTTTTGACATCATGCAACCAGTTAGACCAAACTAAATTGATGACAAATTATCAATACATTACATCCTTGACCCAACAACCACCCAACTATAATATAATAATAATAATAGTTTCTTTTTATATGAAGGTGGTGACATATAAAAGATAGTATTGTTTATGAGATAGGTTGGCAATCCTTAAAGTAAATTTGATTTAAGTCGAACTTCACTCCATATTGTGTCGATCAGTCATTTTTATAACAATTTATTTGAATTTCTTAAAATGGGGCAAAGCGAAAGCCAATTTACTGAGGAAGAACTGCAAGATTATCAGGTCGGATTACGCAAATTTATACAAAATAATATTTTCACGTTCTAATCATTTATCTTTTCTTTCAGGATTTAACTTATTTTTCTAAAAAGGAAGTTCTATAGTGAGTAATGATTTCATTAGCAATTCCGTTCGATAATTAATTACTAAATTGTAGTGCTCATCAAAAATTCAAGGCTTTAGCTCCAGAAAAAGTGGGACACAATAAAAACGTTAAACTGCCAATGTCCAAATTATTAATGTATCCAGAATTGGGTGTAAATCCTTTTGGAGATCGAATATGCAAAGTTTTTAGTTCTAGTCATGATGGAGATTGTACTTTCGAAGATTTTTTAGATATGATGTCTGTTTTTAGTGATGGAGCTCCTAAAGCTGTAAAAGCGGAACATGCTTTCAGGATATTTGGTAAGATTTATTTCACTTTTACATGATTCTTCATATAGTTCGACGTAGAACAAAAATGGACTAAGAAATCGGGCCAGGTAACTGCACCTTTGGGGCTCTACAATAACATTCCATGAGAATTTCATGGATTATCTGTCGTTCTTCACAGATAATTTTATTTTCTGATCGCACATTCAAATGATATTCACCATACCTTTTATGATATAACCTCAAATTCTATAGAATGTTAAAGGTAGAATCCCTCGTTTCTTTGTGTGTAAACGGTTTATTTGTAGAATTATTCATCATTTTTAGTGCTCGAATGACAGCAAAGTACACCACTTGTTTAATTCTGCCCTAAGAAATTTGTGAGAGGGATCATCCCTATAATGTGCATCTTTCTTTTTTTAGATTTTGATGGAGATGATATGTTGGGTGTGTCAGATCTAAAACAAGTAATTGATCGTTTAATAGGAAATAATAAACTCTCTGAGAATGAAATGCAGCATCTCATACAAAATATTTTAGAAGAAGCTGACTTAGATGATGATGGCGCCTTATCGTTTGCAGAATTTGAACATATTATTGATAAATCATCTGATTTTTCTAGGTAAATATAAATGTGCACTAATTTTATAATTCAATATATAAAAAATGTGAATACAGAAAAAGTATTTAGTTTATAACATTCTAATAATTTATTGTTCTATTAGTTATTAAGAATCTTATTCAGAACATCCTTTGTATGTACGATAGTACTATTATTATAACGTTGAGAAGAGTATGAGAGGAAAGAGTATTAGTAGATCCAATCATAAAAAGAAAGAGGATGGATAGGGAGAGTATACATTGAGAAGGACATGATTAAAGATAAATTGGATGCAAAATTGAAAAAAGTAAGATACAAGACGACGTATGTTTTAATGAAAGCAGAAGGCTGCAGTGAATTGAAGAAAAAGGTGGAGGACCGAAAAAGTTGGAAGAGAGAGACATAGCATTTGCAAAAAACATGATGATTAATATCAGTCAAAGATCAAATTGATATTACTTGACCAAAAAGTAATTTTTTTTTCTGTTCCAGTGGTTGAAAAAAAAACTGCAACAAATGGCTAGACAAATTTTTAGTTTCTAAACTTTTCAAAATGCCAGACATTTTGAAAGCACATCAAAATCCCACAAACCAAGAAAATTTATTGAAATACCAGAAATATCTTAAAGATATCGAAATGCTTTGAAACTTACCAAAACCTCTCAAAGCTTACCAAAAAAATAAAACAATGCTATAAAGTAACACATTATAACACTATTTTTAATAAATTTAATGCATTTTCTTAATATGCTATTATAACAATGCTAAAGATTTTAGTAGAAATTACAAATTTTGTTTTCCTAGATATACAGAAATTAATTATGTTTTCTTTGTTTTTTTCAGTGCATTCCGCATTCGCCTATAAACATATGAGACTGCCGAAATACCAAAAATTATTTTTAAGTGTCAAATTGTAAAACTACTTTCCTAAAATGTTTTTCAATTTGTGATATTTTTTACTTAAGCTCAATTATTTTATTTTAAAGTGTTTTATTAATATTTATTGACTTAATTTTATGTTTTTAAATGTGTATATATGTATATGTTATTTATTATTATGTACTTGTACTAAATATATATTTGAACTCTTATCTTGAGAAGTATTCACGACTTTCCGCTTCCCAAATGTCCAGCGCGCGGAACGTCTGCGAAGCGGAAGATAGTGGATTTATCTTGGACCTGTAGAAAGTATCCGTCTGATAAACAAAATACCCATGTTGTCCCTTATTTCCCAAATTTTTAAATTTCACTCTTCCGGTGTTTTCATTGATAGTTGGTACCCAAAAAATCTGCATGAAAACCTAAGCATCTCAAACGCATTTGTAAACGTTGCGAAATGCTGCAAAGTCCCTATTTAAATAACGCGGGATGTTTATACTTTTTACTAATTTCCAACTTCCGTGCTTGTATTATGAGCCAATGACCATGAGATTTCTGGTTTTTTTAAGACCATACTGTCACGTTATAGAACTTGACAAAACCTTGGATGTGCTACCATCAGAAATTTCAAAGCCAATCTGAATTTTTTTTAAATTTGACCAACTAAGCTATTGGCTTTGAAATTTTTGATGACAATGCTTGCAAGATTTTGTAAAGCTCTTAGGCGTTATAGTACAGTCTTTAAAAACTCGAAATTTGCTCATGGTACAGGCATGGAAGATGGAAATTGGTAAAAATGCTAAAATTTTGCAACATTTCAGAGCATTTACAAATGCGTTTAGGACGAGTAAAAAAATTCCACGGAGACTTTTTGGGTACCAACTATTGATGAAAATTTAAGTTTGGAAGTAAGGAACGCCTTAATATATCTATATCTGAATAGATTAGAATACTTGCCAAATCACTTTGAATTTTAGGTTTCTATGTTGTCTTTGGATTTTTCGAAAAAAAAAAAATCTCGCACGTGGGACACCTGGGAAGCGGAAGGAGGTGAGTTCGAGATTCGCCGGGATTAGATTTTTTATTTTAAATTAAATTTTTTGATTTTTGGCCACACTACAAATATTATTGACATGGGCCCTCTTAAATTCAAATATGTGACACGACTGAAATATTATACGAGTGGTGTTTTTTTCCACATAATCACACTTATAAATTTTGATTAAGAATAATTTTCATGCACAACAAAACCTTATTTTTGATATCTCAGATGATTTATCATCAATTAATTGTCCATCTCATTTGACACATCATTCTGACAGTGACAATTTCATTGAATAAATTTAATACTAACACTCAAGCATAAAAATTAGGGTGCCATGAGGCTATTATAACACCCATTTGTGTTTCATAATGAGTACGTAGCTATTACAATGTAGAAAAAAGCAATTATGCACAAGTGTTATGGTTAACTCTTCGTGAAAATATATAGGTAACTCAAATTTTTTTTATAAGTGTCAGCTACAATCACTAAAATGTTTTTCTAGAACCACATAACTAGTGTTTAGGTAAGAATTAAATTAAGCGTAATCTACAAATACATTTCTATTCGAGAAACATGACCACAAAGCAATCTCTGACATTTTTATAATCAATTAACAGAAATGAAAAAAATGTGAATGGTACAAATATAAAAATTTATTTTTTGATATTACATTTCTGAAACATTGAGATTCACATAGAGAATTTTATTCTTAAAACACAAACGATGACAAAACAAAGAATTTTAGAGTGATAGATACAAATATGAAAACTTCCATTTTTAATTTTAGAAAATGTTTTGGTTTTTTCCATACTCAAGCAAGTTTTCTATAGAAAAAGTGCTTCAAAAGATCTTACAAATTTTACTTTTTACATAAATCTTTAAATAAATAATACAAAAATATTTTTAGGGAATTTTCATAACTCTTTTGAGTGTTACAATGAGATTCTTACAATGCAAAGTAAAAAAAGGAAATTATCATGATTTAAAATTTCAATATTAAGTTTGTTATAATTTACAAAACACCAAATAATATAATATTTAAAAATTGATACAAATATTTTGATATTACTTAAATTACCACAATATGGATACAAACTTTCCGTGTTGGATAGCAAAAAATTTACATTTTGTGTTGTTTTCAAAACTTAAAATTTTGATTTGATAAATTATCAAGCAAATGTTATATAAACTCCAAATTTAAATTTCACAATCAACTTCATTAAAATAATTGTAATTGATGCACTAAATACATTTGAAATTTGGAGGTTATGTTGAATTTATTTGAGAGTTTAACAAAATAAACCGTAACCAGAAATTGTGAAATAGGTTCCGAAACAAATTGTTAAATACAACTGGTAAGGTGACTATCTGTACTAACATTTTAACACTTAATATTTTGTTTTTCTGTAATTTACTTGTACTAATTAAACATCAATTTCTTTTTAAATTTGTCTTGGTAATGTTCTTTAACATTTTTAAGATGCGGACATACATATCTGCACAAAACCCGACATGTGTGTTTACGAAGTGTTAAGCAACATCCGCTAATCCCCACTTCTCCACACTGAAACCAAGTTGGTGTCGATATAGAGATGTGGGGATTAGCAGATTGTTCAACTTGGTGCAATTTTTTCAACGCATGTCGTTCAACACTTGGCCAACTCACTTGTCAGGCGTGGTGCAGATATGTGTGCCCTGACTTTTAACAGTTTAATCTTTATAATTTCTTGAACATAAATAGCAAGATAAAGGGATTTATTATAATGTTGGTATCAAATTTTTTCTTAATTGTAGCTTAATTAAATAGTTGGCGATGCTGAAGAAATTTTTTTTCTACACAAAAAGGAGTACAGATACAAAAATTTGGAAAAATCTGCACAAAAACAGTTGGTTACCTTACAATTGGTTTAAGGAAAATCGTCAAAATGTGTTTCGATTTGAAAATTATAATTATTTCCAATTAAATTGGTGTAAACAAATTTGTTACGAAACCTATTGAAAATTATATAACAATACAATCAAACAATCAATAAGCGTAGATTTGATTGGTAAATCTCCAAGGTTATTTAAATCCGCTGATAAAATAATGACATTTCCTTTTGAGCAATAAATAAGTAACGTAATTATACTTATTGTTATGATTGTAAGTACCCAGGTAATTTCATACGCATAAAAATCCAAGTTGTAAAGAACGATACCAAAACACAAATAAATCCAACAGCCGTTATCAAAAGTCTATTAAGTTTTGGTGTTAATGGTGAATGTATGTGATCCAAAACGATAAATCCTAATCCTCCCATAGAAAACAAAAAGCTTGATGCTAATCCTTCCATTATGTATTGCCCATTTACTCGATAAGGCATAAATGCCACCTGAAACAAAAAAAAAAACTTAAATTATCATTTTGTAAAACATGTTTCAGAATCTCAGTCAGATAAATGTTACATAACCTCCAAATTTAAGTTTTACAATCAACTAATAATTGTATACACTAAAGTACCCAGATTTTGTTGAGTGAAATGTGGGATATTTACATAAAGGAGCGATGGATTTTGCGGCCATGACTAACAAAACAAAAATTAAAAGGTCAACTAAAACTTTTATGTCAGTGGTGGGTGTAAATTTTAAAGGAAGTTACATATGTGTAATCGTAAAGTGTAATCTTCAGAGTGCAACGGAAATGAGAATAATCAAAAAAATTGAGGATACATAAAAAAATAAATAAAAATTCATGTGAATCAAATATTGAAAGAGGCTAAAATATTAAAAAAGCTTTAATGATTTTCTACGTGCCTCACACTTACTTCTAAACTATAATCTAATCACAAAACGTAAACAAAAATTCTGATTAAACTTACGGGTCTCGAATGGCCGTGCTCATCTGTTGTGGAGCCCACACTCGGAGGTTCAACAATTACATCATAAATTATTCCTGGAAAATACAAAATTGTAGAATTTTTCTTGTTAATTGTGTTGATTACTTACCCCCTGTAACCAAAAAGTATGAAACCAACACAATTGCAAACATAGTTCTAGCAGAAGGCTGCTGTACCCATAATGGTTTCTTTATTTTCATATTTGGACATTCTAATACCAGAAACGGAAGCGCAAATAGTTGCTCCATATTTATTTACTTAATATATTAATAACATAAACTAAACGTAAACGATTACAACATACATTCACCGGTGTAGTTAAATTTTGACAGATTGATATGTAGTGACATGAAGTTGGCTACGTTTTAAATATAATTAACGTTGCCAGGTGTAACCAAGTTTCATCATGTTGCTGATTTTTTTAAAGAAATTTGTGAAGTTGTGAACATTTTTCAAAAAAAAGTATCAAATGTTTTAATTTCTTTTTTTGTTATTTTTATTATATCAACATTTATTGAAATTTTAAATCTGATATTTTGTTATTTATTATTTAAAGATTTTTTAAAAATATTTCTAGACTCAAAAGCCCGAAAATTATGAACATCTCTTTCCAACTAATCAAACCGCCAATCATTCCACTCGTTATAATCAAAAAATTATATGAAACTATTGATGAAACTGGAGAAATGATTTTATTAAATTTCTTTCTAGTTTATACAATCCACCATTGTTACATCTCACTTCCACTCATTGTCATCCCAATATTGTTTAAAATATTATTAATGAAAACCGAAGAAATTTCAAAAATTCTATTATTCAATTTCTTTCTAACATACACGATCCACCATCGTTACATCTCACTTCCACTCATTGCGTGGCGAAAATTAGGAAAAAAT
>JAODAH020001779.1:0-11434 GCA_027574865.2 Coproporus ventriculus | reverse complement strand
GCATTACTAGCCGATCTTAACATTTGTCAGAGCCCTTTACATTCGGTCGGGGACTAAGGGACCTGTCCATAGTCCTGCCGCTCCTAGATGCTCTCTCAACCGTGAATCACAACTACATGTCCGAATACTGTAAGGAGCTTCTTTCCCTAAGGAACTCCACACGCCAAATATATGCAGGATCTGTTTTTACTGGACCGTGCCAAAACTAAAACCTCAAATACTCACGAACCATTTATACTCCCTTACATCTTACATCTAACCAAATAGAACCTAAAATGCAAAGGCCATATAAAGGTCAAATTCTATCAAAAGGCCAACTGCAATTTATTTTCAAACCTTATCTCTTGATTTTCCAACAATTTAATCAAATAATTATATCTTTTATAATTAAAATTTAATAAAATGTTCTGTATGAACTTAAAAAAAACTATAGAATTTAATTTAACTTTCTAATATACTTGTAGATTTAATATGTTCTTCATTTAAACTTAATTGCTTCAAGAACTAATGAAAAATTAATTAATGAAATTTCTATTCGTAATTTCGATCTATTTCTTAGAAAATAGTTTATGAAAGGAAGGTTGTTTTTAATAAAATTATATTAAATTTTATAAATTAAAATTTGTTTTATAATGTAAGTTTCAAAAATAAGACTTGAACCGTCCTTTACATTAGAAATTAGACGAGAAGTATAAGCAATGGATAAAACTTTTCTAAATAAGTTTAATTAAGATCATTAGTTATCAAATCAAATTTGAATATCATTCGAAGCATTCGTATAAATATTAATTCGTTAAATTGATATTGTAAATGCACGTTAATAGGAAAATCCATGAAATGTTAATTGATTTTTAATATTTATATTGATTACCTGAACTAATTATGCATTTGCAAATCTCTGCTATAATTATATGAAGCAATCAAAATGAAATATTGCAAGTATAAAATTTCTGCATTATACTACCTAGTAACGCAAAACTATATGAAAACGTTAGATATTATTTTATATTTTTCGGGAATTTAATAAATAGGTCAGGGGACGGATATAAAAGATGATTACGGCGCCTTTACCCCAGAATAGTTTCGAAATTGAGATGGATTTGATGGTGTAATTTAAAAATATGATGGCAGTTTTGCAGTCGGCTGTTGGGGGAAAGGGGAGGTGTAAGGTGGTACGAAATGTATTTTCCGAGGTCTGTATAAAATAGTTTTGTGGAATGGAGAACGTCCGCCCTGCGAGGCCCCCGACGCGCGGGCCTATGTAAATTTCATTTCCCCGTAATCCACTCGCCGAGATTGGTCTCGATTGATGGACGCAAATTGGAAAGTAGAGAGGGTTGCAGTGCGAACGCAACACTGCGCGACCACCCCGCCACGTTGCCATAACGCAAGTTTTAACCCCCCTAACGTTTATTATGTTTGCGAACACGCGCGCGACCCCCATATTACATTATCTATCAAAGGTTCGTATATCATGATGGATGGGGTCCTTAATAATATTCATTAATTGATTATTGTATCAAAATACGATACTTTCATCTCGGTAGGTATATATATGGATTACTACCCTAGTTTCCCGAGCTCAATAATTTTATTTGCATATTCGATAGACTGGAATACAAATGGAATTCAATTTAATTTATAACATAAAAAAAACTGAAAGTTTACATAACCTGTTTGAGTTAGGTAACGTGTCACTGCTAGAAAAATAATGCGAGTTGGGATATCGACCACAATTGGCGGAGGCGCCGGACATCCTGAAAACTATCTAGACTTGCAGGAGCTAAGGTAGTGCAGTGTTAAGCAAACTTCGTTTCGTGTTTCGGTAGCCAACTTATCAGATAAATACACGTATATCGAGCCACATACCCCTCTTGCGTGTTATTTCCTCGTTTCATATCGAGATACAACAGGTTTTATGATATTTTATAGCCCTCTTATTATATTATTTAATATAAAAATGTGTCTTGAGTGCAATAAATACGTTGTACGTCTCGCAATTTCACCCACATCAAGTATTAATTAAAAGATATAAAATTGTGATAAACTCACCACTAGCCTCACCCACAACTTTTTTTTTAAGGGCAAAGAGAATGTTCTCTTATATACTCGGAACATATTCTGGCGTAGAAGATAAAGGGGGATTTCTTGGCTGATGGCCAGGGAAAACGCGCTCCATAGCATCATCAGACGTGGCCACAAAACGTTTTAACGTTTTCCAACTGAGAAATTTTTAGAACAACCACTGTAATCACGTGAACGACCTCCACCCATATAATGGACCGCAGAAAGAAACATTTCCACTACATCCACCACACGAAAACATATCAAAACCACTACAACAAAAAAAACTCTAATTGTTATATCTTGAATAATACTGCCATTGCGTTCAACACGAATTTAGTAATAAGTACGTTTTTCTTATTTCTTTTTTTCTTGTAAGATTCCGAGATTCCTTTTTGTGACAAATTTCTCACGATTGAGTTGTTTTCCTCTTAGCGCGCATTCGCCATCTACACACAAAAGGGCATTATTCTTGTTTAATTGAAAATCTCAATAAGCCAGGAAAGAGGAGAAAAACAATTCTTGTAATTGTGTTAATCTACAAAATGCTACTAAATTCAATGAATTGAGCTCAATTATAGAAAATAGGGATTTTAAGTACATTGCTTCAATATTTCTATGTAAATAAACATATTTGACATAATTTCAATATAAATTTATACAGACGGGAATAATTCAGATATTTATGCTTCAATACATTTTAAGGATATTAAATAAAAAATTTTAAAAACAAGAATTTGGTTTAATCTTTTAAATTTCCTTTCTAATCTATTATATTTTAATTGGGTTCTTTTAATTTCTTATATCTAAAATTAAGTTGGATTAGTAATAAACATATAGAATACTAGCTAAACAGGCCAGGCTTCAATAAGTAAATTTGTTGTTTGTTAATATTTGTTATGAATATTAATTTAAATGATAAAGCTGTCTCTGGTATTTAGAGTTTTAATATGTTTTTATTTTTATTCTGTCGTTCGCTTAAAATTAATTTACAAACTGCAAATTCATATTTAACGGTATAGTTTTGGAAAAATGCAAACGTATTTTTTTTTATAAACATACCCCAGGTTCATTTTTTTTTTCAAGTAAAATACCGCAATATTTCAGAAAAGTAATAAATCCCGAATTTCCTCAAAAATTATTTAAAATTAAGCTCCTTTTCATAACGCAGGAATTTCGAATCAACCGGTTCACCTGGTACACAAGAAAAAAGGCGCGGGTTTGCTCGTGCACGCTTGGCATGCACACGCCCGTCCAGGTAATAAATAGCATCATAAGCCCGTCCTGCATTTTTAGGGTAGATAAGAACATCAGTTTCCTCTCCCTTTCTTACAGGGTTTCCTACTTTCACGTTGTTGTTTTTCAGTAAATAATGGGATCTGTCATTTTACATTATAGTTCCAGCCGCCCTCAAGAAATATAAACCCTCAGGCCAAACTCAGAGGCCAGACCAAACATAAGAGATGCTCCAAATTTGATTCAAAATTAGATATCATATTATTTTTTATATTACTTGAGCGAGATTACTTTTTTTTATATTATCAAGTGATGGGGAGGCACATGTATAAAATAAGATAACATAACATCAAATGTGCACACTTGTGTTCTATTCCAATAAAATCCAAACCATCATGCCGATGTGTAATACTGAATAAACAAGTTATTCTATAAATATAGAAAAGCCGAGGGAGGGAAGCTTCTGTTTGAGTGAGTTTCTAATAACTGCAAAATTATCAATTAAGTGCCAATCAGGGTGGAACTATCTTGATATTCAAAATATATTCAGATTGCCAAAAATCTCTCTAAAAACGTAGAATTTTCACGGAAAACTTAATAAAATCATGAAAACCATCTAAAAGAATCTGGAGAGGGCTCCACTTAATTTTCCTCCACTTTGTATTAATGAAATGGTAGAATATTTATATGATCATAATGTAAATTAATTGATCTTTTATTAAATATTATTTTAAAGTAAGTAGATTTACGTAAACTAATGATGAGACGTCATATAACTAACCTTGATACACACAAGATTAATTAACTAGTAATTAAGTACATGAATAGCGAATGTACCTCTATACACGTACCAACAACCAAAGTTTATAATTAATTTAAAATTAGAATTAAAAGGTATTAAAAATATTTCAGTTATTAATTATCTTTGTAATAAAATTTTGTGGGATTTAGTAAAAAAAAATATTTCATTATAAAATTTTCAAGATCATAAAAATATTTCTTAACGGTCCGCATAAAAGGACAAAATACCATTTTCCTGCATATGATCCGTAAAATAGAATTTAAATTGATGTTGAAACATTTCAACAATCCCTCGAATCCATTTACAACAAATCACATTCTATTAGGGGTAAATAATGCGTTTACATTAACTATTGAAACATTACATTATTAATAGTGACATTAATAAGATGAATATACATAATTTATAATTCAATAATATCAGAATTTGAGGGAATATAAATTACATATCTTCATTTAAAAATGAAATAATGGGACGATTTTTAAGTCATTTCCATTAATGTCTTTTCAAAAAAAATCATTTAATTTGTTTTGTTAAACACACTTGTAAATTAGTTGATTTTTGAAAATCAAATTTAAAGAATAGGATAATAATATTAATTTTATTGGTAGGATATAAACGCCATCAAATAAATATGCGAACCTGATAGCATAGAAAAAGGAATCAAGATGAAACGAACAAGGAACGCATTCCCGATTGAAATAGAACACTTCGTATAAAAATACAATTTGCATCTATATAAAAGTCTCTACATTGATCCATATCCGGCAGCTATCGTGAACCAGGCTGGCTAACTCAATGAAGTACACACCAAATATAAAGTAGATGAGACAGGCGGATGCAAATAAAAGATGTCTGCTTTATTTGAATTTCAAGATAGGATATCACTCTTTTTTTTACTTAATGGAATTGTACACATTTCACTTTATTTCACTTAATTTAATTAAATTTAACAAATGAATGCGCCAATCCCCCACTCCGAAACGAAACCTGATGATAAAACTCACAGCAAACATAAGAGATAAAGATCAACGTTCCAAGGCGTGATATTAATCAAATCAAGTAAAATTCTACTTTAAGGTTCGAGATGGATTTTTTGATATTTCAGTTTCTTTCTACTTTTATTAAAATAGGGAATTTCTGGGAAAGACACATCTGTCATCCCACCTATACTGACCTTAGTACACATACTTTATACCGGTCCCCTAGAAACTAGCACCCTAAACAAATATCGTATCCATGCAGAATTTCAAAGAATCTTGCAAATAAAAGGAACGGGAATTATAATATTCTGTTACTTAGATTTTATATCGTTCTTGAAAGTCAATATAAGAAAATCGTTTCTACCTTATTTTAACTTTACTTTTTGAGTTTATTTATTTTTTATTGTACTATACGGACTAAAATCTATATTAAAAAATAAAGTGAATAGGGGTACAATTGAGAGCTCTGTTTGCATATTTGAAAATTTCCCCTTTACCCAAACACCACACTTTTTTTAATCTAGATGAGAATACCCCAAGTATTGTTATTTGGGTATTACACAACTCAAGCCATAAATTTCAAACTTGTTCTAATTGCTATTAAATATTTATTTGTAAGAAGTTAAAATGAAACAGCAAATTATTTATTTTAACCGTCCACTTATTCCAAATGTTTATCCTAGATATCTAAATTATTTTCGATGATTGATGTTAGATATTAATGTGCAAAACTTTTAAATATTTTATACTCATTATATTTTTATTTTGTTTTAGGTGAGTACTCCCTTCAAGTTAAATTATACTAGTAAGTAGCACTAATTGATTTATACACAAAATTTTTATTTTCAAAGTTAATTATAGTTTTTGGGTGTATTTTGCATAAATAAATAATTTTTAATAATAATTAAAATGAACTGATTGCAGTAAACATGTTATGTACGGGAAATTTAATATCACAATGCACTAGAAGTTATTTGGTTCGGATATCATAAGCTGCAGCGTCATACGATATTTTAATGTTGGTAAATGTTTGGTTTTAAAAGTTTAAGCACGATATTAATTATAAGATTGGTTACCCCGTTTAAATCTCCTGGAAAAACTTCCATAAATGCGAGCGGGATAATAAATGGATCCCCTTTCCGACATTTGAGTTGATTCTATGAAGAAACAAAGCAGTTTTAATTTTTATTACATACGTGACGGGGTTGTAATCAAGTTTTAGGGCTAGAATCCTATTTTCGCCTATATTTTTATCAGTGCATAAAATCCCCGGACGCGCGCATTAGTATGCCACGCAAATAACCCACTTGATGGTGAAAATTCTTAGAGCATCAACAGCTGGCGTCGCAATTCTTTTCAGTGGTTTATTAATATGTAACATGCCGAACAGGGTGGCGGGTTGAATGATGCGATATTTATTTTAAAATCTGCAAAAAGTGCGGACGGAGAACACTTGCTCGGAAACATTCTAGAGTAATAGTGCCAATGAAAATTTGATGGGCTGCTCGGTTTGCGACCGCGCGCTTATTAAAACAATAGATTAATTGCGGTAGCAACATTAAAATGTTAATAAAAGCGGTGTATATGTGCGCTTTTAATGGGATTAAAAAGGGATAAAAGTGGTGCCATTAAAATTATAATGATCTTCATGTAGAGTTGGCGTTACTAGTGCCTATATATTAACATAAAATAGTGGATTTAATGCGCGTTCGGATCGTCACAGATGTCGCCTGTTACGGCGGAAACGGTCATCAATATATTGGGTACATCCATCACCTACGATGACACTTCCATAACGACGGCATTGCCAACCGCACCTGACAATGTCATCGCATCAACCTCCATGCTACCAGCCACAGATAACAGGATTGAATTTTTAATATTATTGATCATTTGACATACCTATTATGGTTATGCGCATTCTTGTGAAGGATTGCATTTTTATGTGTCTCCATTTTCGTACTTTCAATATCTAATATCATTTAATATTTCACATTTCGACATGACGACTTACTTCAGATTTATATCGTATATATCCTAAAACAATTTCCTATGACATTTATATTTTCAAATTATTTATTTATCAATTTAAAATGTAACAAAAAATAAAAACAAAATTATTTTTAATCTAAAATAATGAATAAATACTAATAATAAAATCTTATAAATCGCCCATAAATCTAAATTTCACAAAAACTTGTAAATTTCATGCACACGAAACATACTTGATGAATTTGAAAAGTACATAATTGATTCATTTTTATTTGTATATTTACATTTAACAATCGAGTATTAAATATTCATGAATTTACAAGAAAATATAAAAAACCTCTTGTACTTTTTTATGTATGTACCTTTTTATTAAAATTTATGGTGCTATAAATATTAGGTTTATAAAATATGTTAATAGAAAATGTGTTATTACAAGAGGAAAAAAATTAGAAGACAAATACCAAGCTAGGAATGGCTTTTAATTAGTGCACAAAAGTACCTGCATGCGCTAAAAGTAGAAGAGGGAGTGAGAGAATAGATGATGCAGACGTAAGTAAAGAAAAAATGACGGGAGTGTATATTGCTCTCGCACTCTTGCAACTTTGCCCAACAAGAAAATGAAATTTAGTGTCGGCTTCATAACGTTCCATCCTGACTGAACCTCCCACACGTATTCCCCCTTTCAGCACTAAACTTTTCTTTATATTCCCTTCTGAGTGAACTCTCTCTAGCTGTTCATTACGCCAACTATTCTTTTGGCTTGACGCGCCTGCTGCTGAATCGCACACAACTTTTCTTTGTCGAGTTTTACCGCCTTGTAAGCGTAATTCTTCTAAAGTAGCTTATTGAAAATATGGTTTTCATTGCTTACATTTTAACATCAGGTTAAGTTGTGTAAGAGGATTTCCAGTGCGGAAAAATTAACATTGTTGTGTACCGGTGGGAAATATTCACGTGCGGACCGATAGAGGAACGAGGGTAGGCGGACGTGCGAACACCCTTCGACTCGCCCGCTGGTTCAGATGGTTTAACATTATCATGGTTCACTTGCCACCAGGAGACCACACAATAGATTTCCTTCCTTATATTCAAACGCTTCATGTCTTAAAGTACTTTTCTCGCATGATCGACTAAACAAATCCGTTTAAAGATTCCTCTTGAAAGGAACGGATCAATTGCTTTCCTGCATCTAATTCATATTCAATGCCTGCAACAAATTGTTTTTACATTTATACTCCTGCAACCGATTGCATAATCTTCCTTACGAAACGGATCGGCATTTTGCAAGGGAAACTCATGCGCGGTTTACTGCTTTCGTATTTAAATTTAAAACAGAATCAGTTTCCATTTTCTACTTATATCATCCAGATATACATCCATTTTAAAACAAAGTATTCTTCCTATTTCAATTTTACTATCATCGCATAGATTTCCTTATGATCCACTTTCGGCTACTAAAATAATAACATTGCGTATTGGGATACAACAAAATTGGGCTACCCCAAAAAGAGGATCAGATTAACAATAATGTTTAGTTTCCTACAAAGCAAACAACTAAGACATTACCTCTACGGGCCAAAAGGAATATTTCTTGATTTGTTAATATTTTTTTTATCTCCTGTTTCATTAGCCTCGATATGTTTAGTTTTACTACTTCGTTAAATTTCACACATTACCAAGTTTTTTAAATAATCTTTCATTCTAATACATTTCATTTTTCAAACGTATATTCGCTATCTAACGTACAATATATTTATATCAAACCGAAGGCTTCTGCACCAATCGATAAATTTTATTGTTATAAATTATTTCTTATCAGAAACACTATTGAGAAAAAAGTTTAAAAGCATTCTTCAGTATAGAATCAGCTTATTTATTTAAAAAAAAGAAAATGTGTTTATTGCGAGATATTTCTCCTCCAATCTCTCGGGTAAGAAATATAAAACGAAGAATTCTACGCCCTATGTAACATAATTTTCTATAGGTTAATTGATTTGCAAATTTCATCGTGGTTGCTTTTTGTCGATATTCCAAGTCCAATAAATAAGATAATTTATTCAAACAGGATGAAAGAGCGTAGAGCGCAATGAATCAAACTGGAAATTGAATTGAATCAAACTAAAAAGCGTGTAAATGCAAATGAAATTCGCGCATTTTTTTCAGACAAGAAAAAATATACACACAAAAAACGTGAAGGCGGATATATTCGAAACGCCTTACCCTAGCTCGAGTTATAAAGATTGATAATTAGAAAATTAATTGAGTTCTTATTATACACCTTTGTAATTGAAATTTTAATAAAACGGGTCTTATTTTGAAAGAGGTATACAAAGAAGAATACGCCCCCAAGAAATCTATTTAAGGCCCTTTTCTATACAACACGCGGACTTGTTTGTCGCGTACCATTAAGTGCCCCCAATGTTACGTCGGAATACTAATTAACAAGCTTTTGACATTGATGAGTCTGACCTGTTTTTTTTTTATTTTCTGAAAAAAAAAATATACAAAAACAACAAAATGGGAGTAAGTGCGATCCCTAAGAGGATGAGGCACTTAACAAGCTTTTACAGAGATTTGGTAAATCACTTATAGGGTATGTCTGGGGACCGAATATAGAATTAGGTAATGGACCGTGGAAAATGTCCAGCGTGAAAGTCCGATCCGATCACTGAATAAACATTGCCTAATTAGCGCGCCTCTGCACCCGGATTTACATAAAGATTAACCTGCTGGTCCCCAAGGGCTACACTAAAGAAAATTGCATCTAGCCATATCCCCAACATCAATAACCTCGAACCAAATTGATTATGTACACTTCATTAAAAATAAAGATTACAAAGTGATTAGGATGGAACTGCTGGAATAACATTTCAATCTAATATCAATAAAGAGTTTAAAAGCTCTTTTAAAATAATAAACTGTTTCTTACTCTAATTCTGATAAGTGAATAAAATATTAAAATATTTTGATTAAGAAAGGAAAGAGAATAAATGTAAGCAAATAAAATTTTGTGAGATGAAGAGTTTATTTAAATCACAAATGAAAATGAAGACTTATCGATGTTTCTTTTTATCTTTGAATAAAATAAGATTCCATTAAAATGTTATTGTTGCGTAAGAAATAAAAAGGCGGGAATGAAATGCCATAAAAATGTACTAAATCGCAACGTGTTAGTAATTGTAGATTGAAAAAGATAAGAGAGAAAAAGAGAAAGACGAATCGTGTCAGTTGTATGCGCACGGTTGGACCCTTAGCCTTTCATCATCATCATTATTGTTATTAAAATCCACCCTTCGTTTTTAACGAATTCATATTCCTGGCAGGATGTCCGCGAGGGCTGCTGATCAGATAACGCTAACCCTTATCACAAGGCGCCTGTGTGAAAGTGCGAATTGGAGACAAGAAAAAAAATCTCATTAATTTTATTATTTTATGACTGCTCTGTCCGTAGGAATAGGACTAAAATGAAGACGACAATTCCCGGCGCCTAACGAAATGATGTGATATTCATTGGTAGTGTTACATTCAAATGAGACAAGGCTGGCAATTTCATTTGAAACGAACATAAAAACACACTCAGAATCCTCGATAGTCTCCCTCTCGCTTCATCCTTTTATACCCGGCGCCCATTTTCATTAATGTCTATAATGGGCAATACTCGAGTTCACTTAGGCCTAGTGTGTACTCCAAGTGTTACATTGACAACAACAATGTGCCGAGTAAATATCCTAGATTTAGACTTCAGATCTCACAATAAACGCCGAGATCTCGTTAACGACTTGATTTTATCCCGACACCATCAATTCCACAAACCTCCCCCTTATGTTTCCCTATAACTATCTTCTCAAAAAAAATAGGCCTTCTTATTCTCAGCGAGGAATTAAGTGTCGATCACTGTTAATTTCCTCCGAAAAAAGAGAGAAAAATGTTAATTTGTTACATTAATCCCCCTATTGTATAAATAATAAACGATGGTGGAAACATTACAATTATAGTTCGGGTCGGTTGTAAGAAGTGCGGGGAAGATGGATTGCAGTTTGATATGATGAGGTTGGTCGCGTTATATAACTCCAAGTAGATGGCTCGGAATGTCTGTAGTAGAAATGATTGATAACATTCCGGGGAAAACGACTGGCCCTCTCGAGTTATATAAAATTCTACTCATACGTCCATCACATTTCTTTGATTGATGCACAACAATCTATCGATTACACTTTTGCTGTTATGTTAAAGATAACAACTCACACAATTTTTATTCAATTTACATACACTACTGATTTCCAAATCATTTTCCAAAATTTATCTTCATTGAAAAACATTCTTTTCCTATTTTTAAGTTCAAGGATGTTTAATCTCC
>JAODAH020001772.1:0-24194 GCA_027574865.2 Coproporus ventriculus | reverse complement strand
AAATTAGTTTTTATTTTAACCATTATAACATGTAACAAACGCAAAGAAACTTTTTCCCTATACTCTATAATTTAGAGTCTAGATAATAATATTTTGCTCTATTCAGATTTTTCTGATAGACAGTTAATACACGTAAACATTTTAAGCTTATTAATAAATTTACATAAATAAATGAAAAACTCAATTTTGTTCTAGTTTCTTACACGGGAAAACTTGCCAAAACAAAGGGAAAACTTGCCCCATTTTAGTTCTCGTAAATTATCGTTCTAAAAATTGAAATGAATGAATTTTAAATTAATATTGATACGGCATAATGTACTTAAGGATTCAATAGATTTTTTCCCCATTTAAAAATAAATATATAGTTTACGATGTTTAAGCACACATACAGTAAAAATATCAAAATCGTGGATCTGGATACTTTCACGTCAAGAAAAAGTGCAAAAAAATTTTTTTTTGCTATTAACAGACATAGTTTTTAGGCGACCTCTCTCGTAAACGACGCATATAATAACTACCACCTATACGTGAAAATTTAAATTATTAAAACAGTTACAATATGAATTTATCTTAATAGTTGACATGCATATCATCATGTTGTCCTGAGCAACCAACAGACTTGCCCGTTAACGTGACATTTGGTGATTTACAAAAATAATAATTTTGAAACATCAAAATAATTTAATTTAGGTCGCCTGAAAATGATGTTCCTAACTCTAGGGAAAATGCAAATATCTTCGCTCGTGCTTTTAGATTCACTCGGGCTGCGCTTCGCTCCACCCTCATGAATCTAATTAGCACTCGCTTGATATTTGCTGTTTTCCTCTCTTGTTACGAAAATACTATTTTTCTTAAAATTTTATGTGGATATTCGTTTTAATGGTATTTAAATACAAAAAAATTTCCAATGCTATATGTACCTCGGGGCACTAATTAATCAAAAATGGAGAAACATGCCCTTGTGTAAACTAGCCCCGGTCTCTCCTATAGCGAATTTTAAGGGGTAATTGTGATTTAGAAAGCTCGCGCGGGGCTCGTTATCTAAACATGCACACCTGCATTAAAATTTTCCCTATATGAATTTATTGTATAAAATAGTATTACTATTTTTTTTATTAAGCCTCGCTAAGAAGTAGTAGTCATGAAAGTGGGATGTCTTACGTCATGATAGTACTATTGCCAAATTATACTGCATGCACTTAAACTTGTATTACTATCCTACCATACTTTTTTCAGATCATGATCGGCCTATGTTCTATAGTATTATCATGATAGGTATGGTTTTCCCGGTTTTTGACTTTTCTTTTTTAACCACGGAAATATTCAAAATAATTAGAAATAGAAAATGACAAAGAAATTATAGGGCATGGCAAATAAAGTATATAAATATAAATGAAGAAAAAGAGTCATGTTGAAATGAATTGAAAGAGACATTCAAATGTGTACTTTATTGATAAATTTAATTGAATTAATCAAATTGAAACGTGTGCACAACCGTTCAATAAAATTGATCAACCATATTCTTTATAGAAATTAATTGAGTCAAGTACCAACAATGTATGTACATGGAGAATTACGTTTGAATTAATTTCAAAATTGAACAAAATATCATATATCTCTAAATAGTAAATACTTAGTTAACAAACTTTCAAATTTCAAAAGAATAATGTCAAATGTCAAAATGACAAATGTCTTAACAACAAATCACACATGTCTTAAATCAAATGGTAGGTAGTTAAATGATTTATGCTAACCACATTAAAAAAAGCCTTGGTTGCACCAATACATAATTCGTAGAAATATTTATGTATAACATACAAGTAAACTACTACCCCTATTATGGGGATAGGTCATTACTAGAGACCGGATTTTTGTACAGTAAAAATTTAAAAAAATGTAGTAAAACAAAATATGCAAAGTCATGCAATTCAAAATCGAAAACATGCAAAAACACAATAATAATATTGATTTGGGAAGTCAAGGTCAGATTTCGAGATTGCAACTGTTTCCGTATATTTGACATGTTATATAGTTGTGATTAATAAACGCTAAATCAGATGTAATTGTCTCTGAATTAAGAATCTTCTTTTACAATCGATTGGATCCCATCTTCTTCTAATTCATTCATAATTTCCTTAAATCTTTAAAAATTTTCTGCATTGAACATTGCTGCATTTAACCATGTTCCCCATCGCCAATGTAGTTTAAAAAAAGGAATAATCGGCCACTGCTAAGGCTCGGCACAAATATTGCGTTAATTTTGGGACACCCTTTATAACCTGTTTAGATATTTCCACTTCATTGTTTATTTAACATCAAAGGAGGGAGGGAAATTTTAGCCTAAAATTTAAAAATTTCACCCAATTTTCTTTTTAGAAATGAACTAGCCTTAAAAACAGATTATATCTCGGAAAGTTTGGTATTTGTCATAGTGCGGTAGCATTGGTAGAATATATTCTAATGAAATTAGAGTGATGTCTACTTCCGGTGTTTCCGGAAGTGATGTTGTTCTGAAGATATTTTACTGCAATCCGTCGTATATATCAGTGATCTTTTTAAAAATCTTTTAATTGTCGCGATAAAAGAAACACCATTTAGTACATGTTTTTTTCTCCGGGGTTGTCTTCTTTCGGATCCGGATACACTTCGGCCTATATAGTGTAATTGCGTAGCTCCTTGTAGTTGTGCTCACCCTGAATATGTTGTCCAATTTCATATTGAACTTCAATTTAATTGCATGTTTCATTTTACTCATTTACATTTTGTATTTATTAAAACTTTTCGATATCCCTCGACCCCGTTTTTAATCCTTACAGCTTTCATCCTCCTAAAAATTATTATAACTTTTTAAATTCACATCAATCAATTTTTTTTATGACGTAACCCCTTTAAACCCCATATTAAAAAATGCATTAAACTTTTTCTGGCTTACCGACCCTTTTCATGATCGAGGTTGCCCCTTTATACATTTTTTCTTTTCATTTAGCAAAATTGAAACTTTGTTTCAATCTTACAATCAATCAAACATGATTAGTGCTTTTACCTCATCCTGAGATTAAATTCAGTTTAGTTTTAATTGATTGTAGGAATTACATATGATAAACCTTTAACAGTTGTAAACTAATGGATGTTGTTGGTTTAAATATTGTTCTAATTTTATGGTGCTTCAAGATCTTGGAAACCCTATCTGTTGTTCCTTTAATGTAGGGTGGTGTTATTTGTCCCGCATATTGTTTTTCCTTTTTTGGTTTTCTTTTGCATTTACTTCGAAAGTATGTTTTAAATGTTGCTTTTCCATATTAAGATACTCTTTGTTGATTTATGGTATACTGTATGGGACATTGTTCCATTTAGACTCCTAATTTTCTTCAATTTCCATCGTAAATTTTAGATTTAGACATAGAGTTGATTAAGATGTTCTAGGAGTCTTTGAAGGTGTATGTGCCCATGTAGCCAAATAACAAAAGTATCGCCTACATAATGACACTAAACACAACACGGGATAATCGGAAAAAGTCTGTGTTACGTTATGCAACCCGTGAAATCAATTTTCGGTCAGAAATAAATCGATGGTTCTAAAAAGAACCAAAGTAATTTGCTCGACGTTTTGCCAAAATCCAACTTGGCTTAATCAAGAGCTTTACAAAGTGATCACTTGTCAGTTCACTTTGTGAAGCTGTTGGTATTTCAATATAACGTTCGACTCCATACCTCTCTAACCCGGAAAAACTTGTGAATTTTTTTTCTAAAACATCCTTCACGTAGTTCAAATTTATTACACGTAATTATCATTTCTTTGGGCCACTAAAAGAAGCATTTGAGAGACAGAAATTTAAAGGCGATATTACTGTCGAAGCGTTTGTGCGCAATTGGCCTTCATTTTATGATAGCACCATAAAAATATTACCCATTCGTTGGGAAAATGTGATTTAAAGGGTAGTACGTAAATAGCGCACTTATTAATATTCATAAATAGAGTCAGGGGATTGGGCTGATTCTGGTACAGGTAAGTAGCGCACTCGATAATCCTTCCCTTCCTCTACTCCTTGTCTCGTTCGATGGACCAGGAGGTGACTGCTATTTAATTAAAAAAGGAATCAGACAGAAAGAAAGACAGAATATCAATTTTCTTATATGTATATATTCTTAAAAATTTTTGGGAAATTATAAAATTTCGTTAAATACGGACAAGTAAAGTTTTTTTTTTCTTAATAGATTATTTGCAATTTCCGATTACTTTTAGGATTGCTGTATTTTATTTTTATTTATTTATTTTTTGTAGATTTCTTGAAGCGAAACGTTGGCTAAATAAAATTTTGCAAATTGTGCTACTGCTGTTATTTTTTAAATTAATATTTATTTTTATAATGTGTCAATAAATCAAAAATGATAATTATGTATTAGTAAAGAATTGATATCTTAAAAGCGAATTAATAAATTTCAAAATTGGGGTGCGTTAATGTTACTTTGGAATAATGGATTCATACCCAAACAAAACAAAGTTTACAAAGGTGTATCAACCCCGTTGAGTTAATTATAAACATATTGTTACGCCAAATAAGTAGTTAGTGTATATAGTGTGATGCATTGCGAGGGTGTGGCGTCTTTATTGATCTGGCACCCCTTCAGATACGAGCCTGTTTTCTCCCTGGGGTTCGCTGGGGTGGAAACAAAAACCCTCCAAAAACAAGCGGTTAAACACGCTGTTCTAGATAGCCGGGCACCCTTTACACATTCTCCCTGTATAATCTAAGAAACACCTGAATCCCTTCCCTTTTTCTAATATGCCCAGAAATACAAATCGCACCCAATATTAGCTATTCATAACTTATTGGGTTGTTTTAACAATTTCACCAAGTTTTAACATTTCCTTCTCCTTTGGGAAACTTTTCACTTTTTCCCTTTCAAAGTAAAAAAAAAAGTTTTATTAAAAATTAAAACATAAACTTTCTTCGGAGTATTTGATAAATCAAAAATTTGCAAATAATTGTTTTTTTACCCCTAGTATAGAATATTAAAATGACACGTGTTTTGATTTTATTATGTCATTACTTGCCATTTTATGGGGGTGAAAATTCATTACAACAATTTTATTTTTATTGCTCCCCTTTACTACATACTAACATTCAAGTATTCATCTAAAATTATGAACGCTGTGTCTGCATCGACGTATCGCCATGATAATATCGCTATAAACTTTCGCGAAAAATGGGAGGACCTAAATACTAATTTGTATTTCGTATTTTATAAAATTAATCTGTATTGTTAAAAATCTGGTCATTATAATGCTTTTAAATTAAAATCCGATATTGGTAACTTAGGAGTAGCGAGTTTGTCTATAGCATGTAAGGCTCCTGATTCGATCCTGGCCTTGATATATTTAATCTATCTATTATATAATAATTAGTTTTTAATTTATTTGTTACTTTCTCAATATCAAATTTATCGAGAGTTAGAAGAAGAAAATTGCAGATGAATTGCATAAATTTTTGTAAAGGATTTTTTTAAAAATTTTCCTAATTTCCCAAATTTTGTAACCATATTTCTTATTTGACAGAATGTTTTTTTGCGGATTTGAAGTGAATTATTTTATTTTTGTTTTATTTTTAAAATATTTTTATAGAGATTTTCACGATATTTTGTGGAACTTATTGAGATTTTATTAGATTTATTTAAGAGAAATTCATAGTGACATTTCTTTCAGTATATTGGTTCAACCCTACGATTTAAGATTGCACAAACATTTATTTCTCTATAAATGTAATTGAATTCCATTGTCCTTTTAAAAAATGGTTCAAACTTGTGAGTAGTACTGTAGATTTTATGAAAGCTCCGTACTGCAAATTGGTCGACCGGATTGTACTGATTCAGTAGCGCTGTACATGATGTAGTCAAAATTAAATTTGGTTAAATTAATATATTTTAGGTTATCTTCATACATAAGATAAAAAATATATACTACGTTCAAGCGAACATAATATATTCTGGGGTTTTTCTTTTAGCATTTTATTCACAACAATGCATCTATAACTTCCAGTAATTTAGTAATTATTTATTTTTGTTTGCCGATTTATTAGCGGGGAGAAATGAATCAAGCTAGCTACCATGTACAGATGTGACGTTAGGTTGCAATAATGAAGTGCAATGGAAAATGTACTGAATCAGGTGGACCAACACAAATTCAATTCCTGTACGAAATTATAACATTAGAGTACAGATTCAGGGTTATTATTAAATGAAATTTTTTGCACAGGTTATAGACCAAAAAAGAAGACCGCTGGTTATTTTGGAAAAAACCGTACTTCCGGTTCCGCAGGAAGTGATCTTCAAAATTATCAGAGATAATAACAATTTTATTTTTTATGACGACACGTCATTAGTTTAAGAAAACTTACATTCTTTAAATGATATCTAATTAATGATTAAAGTGGAGTGGAACCCACTGCAGATTTTTATTATATAGAACCTATTGAATAAATCCGAAAGGTTCTTGGAAAACCTATAGTGAATAGAATTAATTTCTATATCCCATTTCCTGTTAGCCACTTCTCGTTTTTCCACCTTTTATTCCTTCGTTGAATCAACTTTCTTCAAAAAGCGCAGCACTTATTGAATTGCTAGGAAAATGAGGGATAGCAAAAGCTGCCTGTAGCGCAACTAATATTATAAGTACAGGCCATACCAAATAATTTTGTTGCACGTCGTAACTTCTGGGTGACGTCACGTCCGTGCAATGTCGCCAGCTTGTAATATTTCTCCCTAATTATAAAACGTTAAATAATTTACAGATAATTTCAGAATTTTTACATGAAATAATTCGAAGTGTCAAATTTAATACAACACCGCATATTTTTTGTCATTACTGCCAATATTTAAATACCCTCGTGATTTAAATATCAATGTTATAATTTCGCACCGGAAGTGCAGTTGTGTTGGTTCACCTGATTTTGTTTGGTGACGACATATATGACGTGCAATTAAAATTGTTTAGTATGACCTATAATTTATATATTGTGCTGCAAAAATTATGTATTTTTAATTTTATAATAACCGAACTATATTTTTTAAGCTATTATTAATTTTACAGATTATTGGTTCTTGTCCTCTCCGAAGGCGTCCCCTCTCGTATATATGTACATTTACACACTTTTTCCATCGGTGTCCTGGATTGCTTCATTTGAAATTACCTTTAAGCTCTACGACTTATGTATTTATTTTTTATGTTTGAGAACGGTTTGCTTTCAACAATGATTTTAATTTCTGCAATAAGAAAAATCCCCAGAAGACAGGAACGGCGAGTAAGGTGGTTGAGGTAGTGAGAACATAAGGGTGTCCGTTATTTGCGAAGTCTTCGATATTTATGAGAGGAAAAGTTTTAAGAGTTATAAGTTTTTTTTGTCATTTTTTCGACCATTTTAAAAAGATTTTGATGTTAAAAGTAGTGTTCTTTTTTAAAAATAGGATCAAAATATATGTTTCTTATGCAAATTTTTTCGTAGAATCCGAATATGCCAAAATTCTTCCATTTCGACTGCACCTCGACCGTCCAACTGTAAAAAAACTAAGTTTTTTTTATCATAGCTCCAAGGGTATAGCAGCTGGAAAGTTCTGTAGTTCCTATTTATTTGAAATGCAGGTTTGTTTATACTGAAAAGCATTTTTGTTTTCATACCCTTATTAAAAAAGAATATGAATAACAATTAATTTTATTTCTTTGCCTCCTTCTACTCTAATTAAAATGGTACAAACAGTGCTTAATAAATGCTTCAAAATTGTTTTAGTTAAGTTTGAGTTAACCTGTTATTTGATAACCGATCTAATAGGCATTTGATGAAATATAAAATATGTATATGATTTGTTGGCATTTATACATCGTCGAAAAATAAAATCTAGTGATCCATGTTATCGAAAGAGACCCTTTGCGCTTTTGTTTAAATGAAATAATGCAAAAGTCAAATATTTTCACTACAAAAACGTAAGCATCAGATAAAAAGAATAAATAAGTTTTAAATTGTCTACAATCATTATAGAAATGAATGAAATGAAGAAAATACATTTTGAGATATGTGAATTTTAAATTTACTGGGGCATTTGACAAAATAGGGTACAAACCTTGTTAAAGTCATTTTGATAATTATCTAAAATATATTTATTAGAAGTGAAGCAATTGTAATGATAAAAAGTAATTTAATTTTTAAATTAAAATTAATTAAAAGCCTTGAGGAAGCTTAATAAAAAAGTAAGCTAAACGTAGGCAAGAATAGTTTTTTTATTTGGTCTTGAAACCGAAAAGATTTAAAAGAAAGAAATATAAGTAATTAAAAATCAGCGAAAAAAAAATGGCCACCATAAGCAACATGTTGCTGTTTGAGGGCTCAAAATTTGGAACTAATCATTTTGGCATGACGAGACAGAGTGCAAAATTTGACGCGAATCGGAGAGGATCACTTCCAAAGATGTGCTCAGTTGATGTGGTTAGACTCACATGTATCTTTTTTTGATGCTTTTGTTGCATATTTGAACATTTCATTATACTTTCTTTAATTTACGGACATTTCTATCGGATGTTGTTAATGGAGTTAAAACACTATGATTGTGAACCATGATATGTTCGACTGGACTTGCTATATGATATATTTTTGGTTTCTACAACTTATTAGAAGTACTTTGGACCATTTGTTATTTTTTTCCAAACCCCTTCTGGAAATTTTTCTCACAGGTTATTAGTTAAAAGAACAAATTAATATTATATCTATATTATAGTAGCTTTCTATGGCTCATTGACGTTTCGTTTGGAAAGAGATCAAATATTGACAATTTAGATAATTAGTAGTACAATGTAAAATTATATGTGAAATAATTCTAGTATTATAAAATTCATTACTGCTTTGATGAAAGGAACATTTCAGCTATTAGATTTAGATTTTATTAGAACTCATTTTGCATTTCACAAAACGTAATAAATCTGATGATTTAACTTTATTTTTTTACATTACACACTTACAAATTTATTCTATTTTTTTTTTTAGTTTCACCTTCTCTTAATTATATTGGTTTCAAATATTTTCTATAAGGGTGTTTTATTTTACTTTAACTGGTAATATAAAGAAATTATAGAAGCTAAAATTAAAAATATTTTTGGAATTTTAAATTAAACTTAACGTCCAGCTGGATTTCCACCCAACCATTCTTCATTGCTTTCTCCCCCAGGTCCTGGATTAGCACAGCTTTCATCGAATAAGTTAGCACATCGTTTGCTTGCTACCATATGAACCCGATCAAAGAAATTGGAAAGATGTTTGAAAAAGCCAGGGTGAACAGAGCTCATTTCTAAATCGCGTTTTCCTGCACCATTTCCTCCTAACCAAGCTTCATTATTGCCACCTTCTACTCCCCCATTGATGCAACTTTCGTCAAACAGGGCGGCACATCTTGAATTATGAGAATAATGTGGAATGGCAGAAACTACCATTACCAAAGCGAATAATGTGATAAATCTGAACATTTTGATGCTGTAAATAGAAAATGACATACTTGTAAAAAATCTTTTAAGTAAATTTACCAATATATTAAACAAGTATTTATTAATTCAAAATTTATTTATATTTATAATTTTCAGAAAATAATTGTAGAACTAAATAAATTTATGAAGAAAGTGCTGTTACACCAAAGGCCAGAATTACTTAATTTTCTTTTAAAGAAAAAAAAAGTATTTTAATTCAAAATAAAGTTGAATTGTTCAAAGAACTAAAATCATTTACTTAATGAAAAATGTGTTTACCTACCCCTTAATATCACATTAAATGTAATTTAAGAGAAACTGAATGAAAATTTAATATAATAAATTAACATTTAATTTATTTTTATGTACGGATGCATTTTCATATCCAATCTTCTTCAATTGTTTAATATTTATATTATAAGGAACGTTTTAAATTTGAAAAAAGTCTAGAAGAGATTCTTGATATAAGAAATATATAAAGAATTTCTAACCCAAAAAATAAAGGCAGATTAAAATGGCAGAAATTTTGAGAATATAGAAAATGTGATAAACTATGAATGTTAAAATTTCATTAAGGTTTATGTTCTTGATGAAAATTTATTCGCGTGAATTATTATATAATATAATTTAAAAAAAAAACAAATTTATTGATTTTTTTTCAAATAATAAAAAATATATTTATTACCTCTTTTCTTCTTAACTCTTGGCGAATAGTTGAACTAAACTGCTCTAACTAAACTGTACTATGACGAACTTGCAAGCACAGGTTTATATACTAATTTATCACTTAATTAAATGGAAGTGTTTGTCTACATTGTAGGTACCATATGGCACGCTTTATTGTTTATGATATATTATTCATAAATTAATTAAGTTGCGGATATTAAATTTAGTTTATTTTAATATAATTTGAAATTTCTTTCAATGAAATGATAAAAGGTTACATTAAAGTACATTGGATATTTGATCATAAAATCATATCACTATGTAAATAAATGGCATGGAAATTTTGCCCAACTAAATAGAAATCTATAAAAATTTACAAATGTACTTTATTAAAACTAATTTAAAATTTAGAAAATATGGAATATTAATATTTATCTTTGCATCAAAATTAACTATATTTTTTATAATTAGTACGAAAACTGAATAATATTAATTAACAGCAGATATATCAAATATAGATTAATTAATTAACAATTAAGTCTCTGCATCCTACTCTAATAAGCAATCAAGAAATACCCGTCTCCTTAGTCTAATTAGCAATTAGGAAATATCCATCTTTATTATAGTAAATCTTTGAATAAATTGTGATATATATGTTATATCCTACAACCCTTACTTTTGTTGTTTAATTTAATTACGTAATTTCCTTTTTTTCTTTTATAAATAAAATTTAATCTTATAAAATTATAATTAATGCCGTTCTATTTTTTAACTATATTTGTGGAAATTAAATCCATTTGCAAAAGATACTGAAACGTCTTTAATTTTCTTAGAATTAATTGATGGAAAAATATTTGGAATTTGCAAACGCGCGCATGAATGAAGGACAATATAGTATCTTCTCTGAAGGAAAAAGAGGATTCACGTTTCAGACCTAGAGCAGTGAACACATAAACTGGATAGTTTCTTTTGTAGTTATTACTTTGTTTTTTTGTTTTTTAATAAAAAGTTTTTAAAATCTAATTTTTGCGGCCATGACTTAAAATTTGGCGCAGTCGCTGAAGTTTTCGAGCAAAACTTCAGCACTTAAAAAAGAATAAAATTTTCCCAGCTCCGCGGCGCTTTTCCAAAATATTTGAGCAATTTTTCTGGAAGTTGGATCTACTCTCCAAACAAACGTGCTGTTCATCGTATGCAGTTCCAGGATCATAAAGATCATCAGGGATTTCAATTTGACGATTTCTAATATTGTTATTATTTTAATGTGAGTCGCTTTTATATTGCTTATTTTATAAATTTATAAGCTGTTTTATTCCTGTATATTTATTGGTCTGAAAATTTTTCAGTAATATTTTCTCAAGAGCACGTTTTGTATATTCAAAAATACTTTTGCCGATTTTTATGCGAAATTGATGTTGACTAAAAATATACCGAGCGCTTTGCGCGAGGGATATTTTTTAATGGCAACATCAATGGAGCATAAAAAGAGGGAAAATATTAGAATATACAAAAGTGGTCGCGGGATATTTGTTTTGATTATATCAAGAACAATAAAAACTATTTGATTTTGTCATCCTCAAAGTATTGTATTAATTATGATATTTCTAGGGGAGAAATGTCACATACAATTGATATTGCTATTGTTGCTATGATACTTGACTATTTAAATCAATGAGCAAGTGAAACACCAAATTGAATATACAGCTCATGTAGCACGTTACTGGTCAATTTGGAAGGAAGGTGAATGTATATTTATGTTATATTGCTGTGATTGGTTTATTTCCCCAAAATTTTTAAATAAGATTGGTTTAAAATGTATGAGGGATATAATCATTAAAATCAGTTCTACTTTATATTTGTTTTTTTTTTTGCTTTCTTTCGTTTTTCTAGTATAATTTTTATTGAATAAATAATTATAAAAATAAATAAGGCTGAATTTTCAATTAAGAAATGTAGAGATTTGATTCAAGAGGTCGACGAAGATCAATCATTGTTAAGAAATAAAATACCACGTGATATTAACAGTGTAATTTGTTTTATTTTTATCAAGTTAAATGATTTCATTGTAGAAATCAATTTTGTCATAGAAAATATAGAAGATGCTTTAATTTTTATTATTAAATGTAAACTTGTTGGTAGAACTAAAATATTTATATCATCTCGTAATTTAAGTAGTTGGGATGAAATTCATGATTTATTAATGGTCACTTTAGTGATTGTCGAAACACTGAAGGATTATTGAGAGACCGTACATCATCATAATAAAAATCGATGAAAGACCTCTGGTGCATATGTTTAAAGAATTGAAGATTTATTAATTAAATGAAGAAGTTGTTGCATTGGATGTGGCTTTATAATACAAGGATAGAAAAATTTTAATTGAATCACATGAAAATTAGCTCTTACAACTTTTCTAGGGGATCAAATGATCCTCTTGGCTCAAATATTAAATGCACCAGACGATTTTTTTCTTTGACTCATAGTATAAGCCAAAATTTAAGCTGTTAAGAATGCTAAAGAGCATTGCCAAAACGATCTTGAAAATGGAGCAAATAAGTAAGGAGGTAATAATTTGCCTTCTCATCCTTACGGCCTTATTACGGGATTCGTGTTATTTTTATAATAATATTTACGACAATTAGATATTTTAATACGACAATTCAAAAGTTAAATATTGATGAAAATGCATTTAATTAAAATAGATTATTCAAAAGGGTTTTATAGTTAATTAAAGAAACTAAAAGATTTAATTTAATTTGCAGAGTAAAGCTATTCAATTAACAGAACAAATAATGGAAATGAATACAATCATTTTGAATCAATTAGAAAATGTCATAAATAGAATTACTTTTGCTAGTTTAAAAATTATGAATCCATGGTAATTTAGCTTTTACCCCAACAAATGAACATCTTTCTGGATTACTTGAAATATTGAAAATTGATGCATTTCAATCAAATAATAAGATTGTATTTGTGGTGCATATTCTCTTCATTCAATTCAATAATAAAATGTGATACTCAGATATGCAAAGCTAAAGAACAGGTGCTCAATAATAATCTGTTTAAAGGAGGTAATGTACGATATACTATTCTTCAAGAAAATCTTTTAAGAGCTCTTAACATATTTATAGAATTCTCGAAGCAAATTCCAATATTTTCATATATTATCAATGCAAACACTTGTAATATTTATTTATTATGTATTGAATTCAAATTTTTGTTACAGGTAAGAATTGGAAACCGTAAGAGTCCTTAGGTAAATATTGACTAGCTGCTCTAGATATTTAGCTAAATAATTTCATAGTTTTGGCAAGTTTTATTTTTATAATTACTTAACATAATAAATAAACTTGAAATTAGTGGATTTTTTGGGAGTATTGTTTTTTTTTAGATCATTGTATTCCGTTTCATACAGACTGCCGCCAAGACATTTTACTTCAGGCCCGGGAATGACTATTTCAAGTATCCCAATTTCTTCAAATAAACACATAATTGTACTTTTTATATGCGTATAGGTTAAAATTACGTTTACCCGTTTTAAGCTTATAAAATGTGTTTTATGATGGGTTTATTATAAACTTCAGTCTTATACAGGGTGTAAATGTATTAAAACACTGTTTTTATCTTCACAACTTAGATTTACCTATAAGGAAAATACAATTGTTCTTTTGAAGCAAATTTCCTGTCGTTTTTCTTTGTAAATCCGAGTTAGTTGCAGTCGATAGAGTCCCGGTTTATTCTTGGAATTTCATAATTGTGCTCAGCGCTAGTAATATTTACAGGGTAGCCAGTAGCAACATAATGGATGAATATTCCCCAAATGTAAGAAGCCAAGTAAAACACCAAATTTTGCTTATGTACCGCAAAACAGTGCCTGCTCTGTAATGTACTTATCTTATAAAAACTGTTACTATTAATTGTTTAATGTCTATTTTTTATTTTCAAATGAAATATTTGTACTTATGATAAAAATTAATTTAGAGGATTTTGATTGATTCGACGGTTTTAGGCTTCTTGATATTTCCAGTATAAAAAGAATACGAAACTCAGATTTGATTTTAGTTAACTAAAACCCTAAGGGAGAGATGATTAGGATTCATTGAAATGTTTTTTTTCTTCTAAATTATGCCTTGAAATTGCCTTGATCATGGCACTATATAGACAAATGGACCTTAGATTAAAACTCAGCGACCTCAAAAATTTAGTATTAATAATCATCGGTGGTTCTCGGTTATCCTGCGTAGAAGTGGTTAATTTATCCGCTTGACGTTTCGTACAATTCGCATGTGCCATCCTCAGTGAATGAGCGACTTCTGTTTTTCATCCCCACCTCCGACCTCCTAGAGGGTGGGGCTGGCAGATCCAGTTTGATATCATTGGGTATCCCCCTCCGAGCCCAACAAATTTTAATTTAATTTTTTTTTGATCCGATGTGTAGCATTCGAGATATTTCATTTCACAATTTAACCTTGAAGTGACATCTAGATGATATTATAGGGTTAAACAATTCTCAAATTTGAACCCAGAATGATTTTTTTTAGATTTTTAACAGTCTTTTCTCAAGTTGACTCAGATATGGCCAAGAACCTGATTTCATAAAGACAAACGGACTCGAATTCATATGGACCACCTTTTGGGGTCCTGGTAAGTTGAACATTAACAATTGTGGTCCTGCGTAATCAACGTGTGTGCGTCTTGTGAGCGCGCTGGTCTCTCTCTCTCTCTCTCTCTTACTGTGTGTGTGTGTGTGTGTGCGGCGTGCTTGTTAACACGATAGCGTTTAAACGCTTCATTGAATAGGGTTCAAATTTGGTGCACAGTTTTATAGCGCTTTGGGTAAATACTGAATTTAATTTACTAATTGAAAATTCGGATGAACCACTTGCTCTTTAATAAAATCATCCGGCTCTAAATTTTTGCATACGACCGCGTAAATTTGTGCCTTCATTAATATCATAAAGGACAAGAGAGAACTTTCATTACGCAACCCCATTTTATCATCCCACAAAGTTGCTGTAACTTTCTAAATTGCAGATGTACGCTTCCCCATATCACCTATTCACCCTTCTAGAAGTATGTTTCGTTAAACTAATTGCGGTCTTGCTATTAAAAACTAATCCTCCTTTTTTTAAGTTTCAATTAGTAATTAGAAAAAGGATCATTTTCTTAAATTGTAGCAATTTTAAATCAATTTCTACTTCCACTGTGGTGTAGATTAGACACAATGTACGCAGCGTAATTGATGGGGTTGATTTCATTGGCTATTCTCTTCATAAAAGTGTTTCCTTGTAGGTTTTTAGTGACTTTCGGTTTCACTGCACTGTTGTTTGCTCACCCCAAAAAAGCATAAAAATTAATTTGCAAACCCACAGCCTAAATTTAAGCACAAATAACACGTAAATTAATTCATTCGTCCCCTTCTAAAATACCTTAGTTACACAAAAATATCCTCTATGCAGATTTTAATTAAATTATTTGCACATTCGAAAGGGTAAAGATTCAACCAGTCGCCTCCTGGAAATGCAAACATTTTGCATGTTTTGGGGTTCAAGAGCACACCCTGTAAGGAGTATGGTATACGTGACTTTGCAGCGCACCTAATGCGTCTAATTGCTCTTAATTTAACCCAATAGGGGTATGCTATCTCAGATATATATGGCTTAAACTGTTGAAATGAGATTAAAATTTATATTTCGAATTAGTTAACTTCGTTTATTAGGGGACTTTGTACATGTGCAAATACATTAACAAAAGTAAGATGCTTGCTACAAACTAATCTTGTTTTAACGGAGAACAAATGTACATCAATAACACTATCGAATCATCATATCAACTTTCATGAATAAAGTGACTATACCAAATTAGGCTATGAGTATGTAATAGTACTTTACAGTTTGTATTATTATACATATATACTACCTGCTTTCTTTGATAAAGAAAGTAAAAAAATGGAAATATTTTTACTAAGGCAAGTTTATTCTGAAGAAAATTGGCACTAGTGATATCAATTGTCGTTACTTTTGAGTATTCTTTGCTACTCATTACTCGTGCTGCTGTAATCATTAATAGTATTCGTTACTTTAATTACTTTCCATGCCGAAATTTGGAATGACCTTTTTTGTGGTTTTCAAATCTTCAACGTAATCATATTGGCACCACACAGTCCATTACAATGTAACTGGTAAATGTGTGTAGTTTCTGCTCCAGTTCCCAAAAAGTTATTGCAAATGGCTGGTATTGAAGATTGCTATATTTCAACTCGAGTTTCCGCGGGTACTCTTGGCAACTTTGCCAAAGCTACTTATGCAGCTATTGCTAAAACTTGACAAGACTCCATTCCAAGAATATGCAGATTATTTGGCAAAGAATCATCGTCCTGTTGCTGGTGGTGTTCGTGCTGCCGAAACTAGCTAACTTTACAATAATAAAACAGATTTCCGGTATAAATAGGTTGTTAATTTGTTTTTGAGTGAAGCATGCTATCAAAACTAATAGCGAATTCGACTGCTATAACTAGTGCAGAACTAGTGCAATTTTCGCGTTCCATTGGTAAAACTGGTAGAGTGTTATATGTTCCATGGGGCAAAAATTGACCCTTGGTGCGTGTAAAATACAAGAATTTCGACACGAGCTCTGAGAGATCATCTCAGTGTCAGAGCGCATACAAATACTACTGTTGGTCCAAAAACTTTAATTAATCATACAGCCTGAAACTGTTTTAAGAGTGATCGTATTTTGTAGGCATCGGCACTCGCCTCGGTCTACAATTCATACTCACACCCGCAAAAAGCAGTTTCAGACCTAATGATTAAAATAGGGGAGACCGGGGCATATTGCCACAGTTTGGGTCTTTTGCTCTCTCTAACATTGTAGTGTAGGTTTGAAAAAAATAGCGCCGCAGCATTTGGTGCGTAAATGTATCTACTTTATGAACATAACATAATATAATTGGAAAGTCTTCCCTACAATGAATAAAAAAACATTCATTAAAACGGTAATTTTTGGAAAATTTACCTGGCATGCGGGGCAACTTTTCTCTGACTATGGGGCAAGATTTGCTGTGTTATTTAAATGGAAAAAAGTAAAAAAAGAATTAATTTTTTTTTTTATTAATTGTTATTTTAACCATTATAACATGTAACAAACGTAAAAAAAACTTTTTTCCCTAAACTGATGTTCGGGCAATAAAGAGCCATTTTACACCCAAGTTGCATAAATAACTATTATTTATAAAAATATAAGTTTATTAAAGTGTGTGTAAGCTGAGGTAAAATATAAAAGGGCAATCGGCCCATCATGAAAATGTAAGCATGAGGTAGTTTCCTCCTTATCATGTTTTCCCGCCATTTCTCTGTTACATGAGTATTTCCGTTTTGTTTATGTGTTTTTTCCCCTTTTTATTCATACACCACTTATTTCAATTTCTACAATGTTTTCTTGTTCTTCTCCCTCAATATGTAATCAAATTATTTTCCACTCCATTTTCTTTAAACATTCCAAAGGGAAACTGAACTATATTCAACAGAGTTATGTACTGAACTCGTTTTATGCAATTTCTTGTAAATTAAAACAAATTTTTGCTCAATAAAATACACAAAATAAGTTATTTATGCAACAAGAGTGTAAAATAATACTTTATTGCCTGAGTCGAAGGCGAAGACAATATTTTGCGTAATTCTGGTGCTATGGCACTGATTCATTCTTCACAATCTTCGGACATTTTGTTCCGAGTTAAAAATACACCTGAATAGAAGTTGGAAGGAAATAAATTAATACAATAATCCCTCCCATGATTTCTAATCCGCTGAAAAAAGAAAAAAAAAACAATTTCACAAAAATAGAGTTGCGTAATGTTGCTATGACGTACGCCTATACAATTGTATACAAATGAATGCCAACATCACATTCTTGTGTTACTTACCCTCCAACTCAACTCTTACAGTATTGGTGGAAATAAAATTGCAAAATCCTGATGAAGCTGTCGAATTGTCAACAAAAATGAAATTAAACTAGATAAAACATAAATAATTGATTCATCAGTCTTTATTGTTTCCAATGATGATAACAAAGAAACAAAAAACTAATATTTCACTTTACAGAATTTAGATGACTTTTCTTATTCTGATCACTAAAGATAATCTTGATAATAAATTATCAATAAAATTAACAGATTAATTTTTGAGACATGTATTGCAAAGCGAAAAGAGCTAATAGTTAAAATGTTTATTCTGCCAATAAAAATTTGTTCATGAGGAAATAGTTGTGAGTGGCATTCGATTGTAAAGATATATGATATCTTGGGGTATTAAATCCCATGACATTGCTCTTTGTTCGTGTATTACGAGTAGATGTAATTTTCCGGTACTTTTCTTTGACATGATCTGACCAAACCTATATGAATTGCATTCAATAACGTAAAATTGTAGAATTCTTTTGTATCAAAGAGGAATATAAACCTATTATAATACAAGTCTGGTAACTTGGCAACATAGGATTTTCCATTTTCTTACTAAAGCACACTTTTGTATTACTACTACTAGAAATAACAAATCCATATATTTAAAGATACTGTTGTGTTGATTTCTCATATTTCAGATATAAAAAATAAAATGAGAAAAAAAAAACTTTTTTGCCCTCCCAATTTTGTGGTCAGATACCTTAAACATGTTAGTTTTTAGACACAATACACGATATTACTGGGTTAATTTTAAAATCTATTATCTTATATCCTTTTTGGAGTTTTATGCAGGAAAACTGTCCCAAACAGACTACTTGAATGTATTATTTTTAAATTTGTACTTACTATGGGACTTGTATTTGATTGGGATAGATAGACTATGATTGACAGTCATTATGCGCATGCATCCAACACACCAAGCTCGTCTTAATCTCAAAATTATTTTCTTTCATGGAGGAATGTTTTTTGTAATTGACTTTTAAAATTAAAAAAGAAACATTTGTTTTTTGAGCTACTCTAGTGTACATATTGTAATCATCCGTAAAATAGAAATTAACCTACTATCTAGCTCCAGAGCACGCCAGAAAGCCTAAATGTGATTGTTATAAGTACTGACACAACTTCCCTTCGTTGGTGAAGTATCTACTAAAAAAAATCGTGAACACTGAAATTAATTGTTCTAGCTTCAAGTTTTTTATGTTATAAATATAACACAAACAGATGTATTATGTATCACCCCTAAATAACATTGTTTTATATCAGAGATGCTTGAAATTAATCATATGAGAACTGCAGAACTTGAACTTGGTAAATAATTCTTATATACGACTTAATATATATGTGAGAAAGGGCGGAGTTAGCAACAATAATAAATCATCTGTTTTTTTTTTCGGCCGAAAAAATATATATCTCCATTCGTATGAAAATTTTAATTAATTTACGGCACGTAGTGTCACCATTTTATCCGCATTATATTTCATCATAAACAAGACGTTATTTGAAAGATAAGAGGAATATGAATCTTACATCACTAGGGAGAATTAATGCAATTATCCAGTTACATACGAATTAGTTGGTATCTACGAGAATTTGAGAGCTTTTAAAAGAATAATTAAAAATAAAATCCGAATTTTACGATGAATTTTTGGAGAAAATAATTAAGTATATAACTTTGAAAGTTGGATAATGACAACTATGGTGCATTAGTCACAGAATTGAACGTAGAATTCAGAAATGCAATCGTAACTGGTAGTTGTTTTTTAAAAAAATAAAGGTGACGTCGACTTCCGGTATTTCCGGAAGTGGTGTGATTCTGAAAATATTTTACTTCAATCCAATTGACTATATATTAGTGAATTTTTTTAAATGTTTATCTCAAGTGGAAGTACAAAATTTTTGTACACGTGAAAAGGAAAAAACACGGCCTTATATTATTCATTAAGTATCGGCCAACTCAACCAATTTTTTTCAAGTTTATTTTCTCTTGTATGAATTTACTTCACAAAGAAATTAATTATTTTGGTTACCAACATAATAATATTTTTCACTGTATCATTTATTATATAAGTAATTATTAATAGGTTGGAAAGACGGTTTTAAGATATATTTCAAATAATATTTTCTTATAACTTCCTAGATAAATTATTGAGAGGTTTGTTTAAAGGTGGAAAATTCTAAATGAAAATTGATCCCTTCTATCGCTCTAGGTGGAAGGAAATCGGAATATAAAATAAAAATTCCGTCGATATGTTGAGAGCAATAAATTCTTCTGCTGTGAAATGCATCCTAGCCACATTCGGATGCTCGTAATATTTTATAAACATTATTAAACTCTGCAACTTCACCAAGCACGAGATGTATCGTCTTGAAAAGCTGAATTATTGATAGATTTTTCTCAAGCACAACTTCTGAATAAATTTTGCACGGTTCTGTGATTGATGGGAGTTGATTGGGAGGGTTGAAAAATGATTGAAATGTGAGAGAGAAATGATCGCCGCGTAAATTTAATGGCAAATCCCGCCGAGTGAAATTCTATGCAGTCTATTTTGATTTCAACCAAACCATCAAACGAAATTAGCTTATTCCATGGTAAATAATATTCATATGTTTATTTATTCGAATTTCATAGGATAAAATTGCTGAATTACGTTTTGTGCCTAGCTATTGATTTTATTTCGTCATATCGCAATGTATATAATTAAATATTACATAAATATTGCGGAGATTTTTCATAGAGGGCAGATCTATGCCTATGGGTTGTTAGGATATTTGCACCTTTATACATTTTTAAAAAATGTATAAAGGTGAGTTTTAGTAAAAATAATCAACTCCAAGAGAAACACACAGGGCAAAGGCAGTATCTTCAATGTTTTAAATACTTCTCTACATGAGTCCCTGTATCCAGCTCCAGCCATTGATCGAATTGCTCTTTTTGCAGTCTAAAAGCTCTTTCTGATTCGGAAGCTGCACCCCAGCATATGATTACATAAGAAATGCACGAATTAAAATAAGCGAAATAGTATGACCTTACAACAAATGGATCGACTACTTTGGTTAGTTGTTTGAGAACATAGCATAGCTTGGAAAGACGAGCACAGATGGAATCAAGATGTCTGTCTTATTTAAGATGTTCCTCAACAGTTATACGCAAGAACTTCACACTTTCTTCCTGCTTCAGACTTTTTTCATCGTATTTGATATAAGGGCTATAGTCAAGGTTTCCCCTAGCTCTAAACTGCACAAATACAGATTTATCTGCATTAAGTGCAAGATTGTTACATGAGTAACAACTGTTGATATTTTTAATTTCTACATTAGTCTTTCCAATCAACGCTTCCACATTTTGATCACAAAACAAGAGAGAAGTATCATCTGCGAAAATTGTAGGCTAGCTATGCTCAAGGATTAGAGGAAAATCATTAGAATAAATAATAAATAAATGTGGACCTATTATAGATCGCTGTGGAACACCAACACTTAGATCGCAAAAATCTAATTTAGTATTATTAACTACAACTAGATGTTTCCTACTATTCAGATATGATCGCACCCAATCAAAAGCAGTTTCTCTTATCCCATATCGCTCTAACTTTTCCAAAAGTATTTTATAGTCAACGAGATCAAAAGCTTTGCTTAAATCAGCAAACAAACCAATGTGTTTTTGCTGACATCTAAATTATCATAGAGCAAATTTAGAAAATTAATTAATGCCATACTTGTTGACATGCCAGATCTAAATCCAAACTGAGCAGAAGTTAATATATCATATTTTGTGAAGAAATGTATCAGTTTAGTTGCCATAATCTTTTTAAATACTTTTGAGAGAGATGTCAAAAGCGATATGGGTCTGTAGTTCTCTATATTAATTTTATCCCCTTTTTTATGAAGGGGCTTTATCATTGCTGATTTTAATTTATCTGGGAATACACCCTGGATTAGAGACTCCTTAATTAAAATTATAAGTGGCTCAAGTATATGAATAATACATTTTTTTAACAAGTTAGTGCTAATTTCGTCAATGCCAGATGAATTTGAGTTTTTAAGGCCTTTACAATGTTTAATACTTCATTACAAGTATTCAGTATAAGTGAGTTATTATACATTCTTTTAACAGTAATAATTAATTTTCTATAAATTTGTTTATATGCCAAATAATAGTTTTTAAAGTTAAATAAGTGGGAACACAAGAGTAAAACAATTAGAAAGCTGGAAAATTGGAAAATGGGATATTGACCGATGAGAAAAATTAAATATAAGACAATATTCAAGATTGTAACACCCGTTACAATCACTGTATAAAACGCGATGCCAGGCGCATCCACCAAAAGCGCAAAATAGCCACGAATGTTTTTTCATTTTCAAGATTTGAAAATACATTAACGCAAAACATACCGTCAGTGTAAATTAATATAAAATTATTTATTGTACCTTTGTAAATTTATCTCTGCTAGAATAAAAAAAAATACAAAAATGTTTTAGAATTTTGCCTTTTGTCACATTAAAACGTAAAATCTTATGCCCCAATTTTTTTAAGATTTTACTCATAAATAATAAACAAAGTATTAAAGTTTTTTAGGCGAAAAAATATATATTGGAACATAACCAATAGTTATTCCATTCCTGTGAAGTTTTCTCGCTTTATGTGGGTTATGCGCTGCATTAATGAAATCACTAAGCGTTTTATGAAGCCACTTTCTTATATCAATCCTTGAACCCTATTAAGGGACCGAATTTATCTCTTTTCTTGGCGTCAAATAAGAAAATCTAAACATCAAATGTTCTCTTTTTTCCCTTTCGCAACAAAATTTCATTTCAGGTCATGAAACGTTACAGGAACTTAATCTTATTTCGCAACGGTGACATTCGTAAGTAATAGCATTGAATTATTAAATACCTATTTGCAGAAACCTGCTACGAAATAATTCTATCTGAGAGTCTCAAATAGGAAGAGATTTATTTCTAATCCACAAAATGTTTTAGATTTTTTTTGTCCATATTAACAGGAGCTTTCCTCTAAAGAGGTACTTATATATTTACACTACTGTAGTTATTGCAACTTTATGTAATAAAATATTAAAATATTTCTCAACATTCCAAAATTTGCTCAGAAAATAATTTTAAATTACGCTCGAACGGATGTATTTAATGATATGCAGATAGCAACATTGCGTTGCGCGAACCTTCTCTGTAGTCACATGTTCTTGAATTGTTGATCATTCGTTTAGTGTTCATGATATCGTTATGTGAGTGCAACGTGTTTAACTCTTGCAAACTTTCCCATGTAAGTGTTCTATCCTATATACTCTTCAAAGTTTATTTAAATAACAATAAAATATGTGAAGGTGACAGGGAAAAGGGCCCTTATCTTCACCCACCACTTTTTTCAGGAGAGGCCATAATGTAAGTTGGGGTCAAAACGCCCAAAAAGTACAGTGCAAAGAAAATTTTAGCCTTGATTTAATTTTTAAGAAGTGTCCAATACTTAATAAGTTTATTATTTTTATTTTTATATTAAATCTATAAATTTTATAGAGAAAAAACTTTAAACAGCTACAACTCAAAACTTTGTTTTCTAGTTTTAAATATTCAAAAATAGAGCGTTTTGTTCGGTTGTTTATTTAGAAACAGGAAATGACATTAACTCGATTTTAATCCCGGTGAAGATAAAAGCCCTTTTCCCATCACGTATAGGGGAGAACGGGGCATATTTCCACAGTTTGGGTCTTTTGCTTTCTCTAGCATTGTAATGTAGGTTTAAAAAAAATAGCGCCGCAGCATTTGGTGCGAATTTGTGTCTACTTTGTGAACATAACATAATATAATTGAAAAGTCTTACAGTAGTAAGTCGTTACAATGAACAAAACAACATTTTCTAAAAAGGTAATTTTGTCAGGCTATGGGGCAAGATTTCCTGTATTATTTAAATTGAAAGAAGTAAACAAAATTTTTTTTGTTTTTTTTAAATTAATTTTTATTTTAACCATTATAACATGTAGCAAACGTTAAAAAAACTTTCTTCCCTAAACTCTAGATAATAATATTTTGCTTTTTAAATAAAAAAATAAATTT
>JAODAH020001750.1:0-10134 GCA_027574865.2 Coproporus ventriculus | reverse complement strand
GTTTTTTTCAAACAGCTGTCATCATGTGTAACCTATTGGAGATTTTATTGGCTATGACACGTTTTTCGTCAAGTTACCAAATTGGTTTATTTTTTTAAAGATTTTACATTATGGATATTATTCCCAGAAAGAAAAAACCTTCATGCTAGTTCATACATTGCTAATTATTGGTGAGCCAATTGAGACTACTGGCAGTACCGGCACTGGCGTTGTGAGGTATAAGAAACTAATGTTTTGATGTTACCAATAACTGGCATGCAATTAAAGTTTTTAGATTAATGCCAGTAGCTGAAAATTAATATGAAGCATTCTACATGGTTTAAACTTTGCTAAACTGAGAGCCAGCAGAGTTTGCCAGTGAAAAAGTAGTGGGGGAAAATACCAGCCTATCAGTAAATTAAACATTTTTGTTTTGCTGGTATTGCGAGTGGCTGACACAATTGCAGTTTGCAAGTAAGTACTTGTCAGCCATAAGTAAAGCTCTACTGGTGCTCATTCTGGCAATATTTAAACCTACCATTAGTGAAACACTTTTCTATCCCAAAAAGATATTGTAAATAAGTACAGTTGTGCTTTTTCAAAAAAATTTTAAGCGCAAAATTAAAAACATTTCTCTTGGGTTGTCGGGGAGAAGATTTCTCCTAAGCACATTCATCAAACGCAAAGCCCCCTTCTCTATAGATGATGTTTTGTGGTTGTTTTATGTATTTCGAGTCTTAAACACTTGTCGCTGTTAAAGATATGATGAATGGGGAAAATAAATAAGGTCTGAAATGGTACCGAATCTGATATTATAAAAACATGGCGGACACAAAATGGCTTCATGCCTCCCCAAAACTTTTACTTCAAAATACATGAAATGGTTTAATTTTTAATCCGAATTAACAAATAAACAATCCTTTGTATTTTATTAAAAAATAAATAAATAACATTTTGAAATAGCATTTTTTAAATAAATCTGACGTTATACCTATTTGGAGACATGGTATGTAAAACAATAGCTCTAAGAGCAAAAATTCCTGTAATTTCTATAGTCATATTTCCACATATTTCTTCGTAATAATCAATAATGGGGAAAGATCGCCTGATGGTATCTTTATTACTATGCAAGATTCTGTGCAAACTAACTTCTGCGGTACCAATAGCATAAGCAGTTGGAAACTCATTTGGCATATAATCAGGTTCACAAACGACATTAAATTGAATACATTCTTGAAGTTTCATCATTTCCGATATCATTTTAGCATCTTTATAACCAAGCGGAAACGATTTCCTAAAATTAAAAATGATCGGTTCATAAAGAACTTTCCGAAGAGACTTTGTTTCAAAATGCTTCCCCGAACAATTCAAAAAAGAATATTCGATGTATATTTTATTAATCCGATTATCTCTTCCAATATCTGATCTCACATCAATAGTTACATCTTTAACTTCAATTTCAATATTTATTTCATCAGATGTTATCAAACTATTCTTCAGAGGCGATCTAGTTTTAATGTAGGAGGTCATTTCAGTTTTCCATTGCCGCCATCTTACATTGTTCGGATCTGTTCCGTTTAAAATTGCATTTTCTTGTAACGTAAGCCTCCAATTAAGTTCTTCGTGCATCCATTTAACGCGTTCATTTAACTCTTCAGCGACTTCTTCCGGGGTTACTCTTAATGCTTTATTTCGGGCTAAAACTAATTTTAATCCTTCTTGGAAATTTTGAAGCTCTACAGATGTGACGCTTTTAACAGAAAGTGTTGCATGAATAGAACGCCGTGAAGGTCTTAAATTTAATAAAGATCCAATAGTTCCGTTTCCCTTAAAAGGAAGTACAAGATCCGCAAGCATCGGAGGTTTATAAAGATCAAATGTAGCTTTTTTTCCTTTTATAGTGTAGCGCAAAATTAATTTTCCGGCAACTCGAAATTTTAATTTGGCATTACATAAAGTTAAACTCCTGTTATTTACCTCTAATTCTTCTTCAAAAATTGAATTTAAATTTTGCACTGCTTTCTGGAAATGTAAATTACAATTACCTAATAAAGCTAATTGATTATTCTCATCTAAATACAAATCCATAATTATATCACAATTTTTAAGATATAAATAAATAAATTTATTTATATTAAAAATATATTCTCTAAAACATCCAATATTATGCTTCAATATTATTATTTCTTCTTTACTATCTAAAAATTTATATTCCAAAATTAGTTTAGATGATGATTTCTTTCGTTTTAAAATATTTGAAAGCCATTTGTTTGGTTCAAATCTGATGAAATAGAAAATGCCTTTCGGGGTTTTATTCCCTTCAATTACATTCCCAACCACGGAAGTTCTATTTTCCATTGTTTCGTCCAATTCTGAAACTTTTGTAAAATATTGTGGATGTTTTAGATACATATTATCATTCTCTTTGCATTTAGCACAACATTTATTTACTTTTAAACTGACTTTTTTATCTAGATTTGTAGATGTTTCTGGAAAACTTTCATCAACCTCAGGAATTAAAATTTGTGGTTCTGCTACGACTTGTGCTATGGGTTTAATATCCGTATGATTGGAGGGTTCATGATCAAAGATCTCGTAATAATCTGATAATGTTTGTGAGAATAAACTTTGCTTTCTTTTAGGTTGAGGTACGATGTATTCAAATGAAGATGAAATGATTCTTTCTATATCTTGTTCTGAAATTGCTTCTTCTTGTTCAATTTCTATAAATGAAGATGAAGATTTTTTCATGTTTTTTTGTACTTTAATTCCAGCGATTTCAGTTAAATTAACTAGTTGCCCTGATACTCGTACTTTAGACAGTCTTTCACTAAAAGATGGTCTACTGCTCTTTGATTTAGGTTTTACTGAAACTGAATTAACGTTTTCTGAATATTTTCTAGTTTCGTAATAGTTCTCGTTCGTTTCTTTATTTTCTTCCTCATCGTTGTTTTCTTTTCTGGAGTATTTCCTACTCGACTTTCTTATGAATATCTTCATAAAACGAACCATTTTGATAGTTTTTTATGGTGACTTGAGATGATTTTAATTAAAATTATTGTTTATTTATTTAATTTTCCTTGAATTGTATTGAAATTTAACACTAAAAATTTTGACAAGTTTTTTATGACGTTTTCACGAACTTTGAAAGGTGAAACAAAACAACTTTAATTGCATGTCATTAGTGTAATGTTGCATCACATTGCCGATTATGTAACGTTTGACAAATAAAAGAAACGAGGCCGTTCCAGTTAACTAAAGTCCCTAGATTTACCGCCATTTTGATTCATATTGATGGCGCAAAATTACAAGTAATTAGGAAAAAATGAAATTTTGATAGCAAGTCAGCATAACAAAAAGAAATGAGTAGATTAATTGTTATAAGTAAAATGAATAATAATTTATTACTTAACATTGTTTAAATAAAACTATCTTCACGTACAACTAATAAGTGTATCTACATTATCCCTTTTAAAATTTAATTACAACTTTTTGCAATTTAAAAGGCTAAAAAGTTTTCCTAAAATAAATTTTACTTAATTTCACATAACTTGGCAATGTATTAATATTTCTAGAAACTGAAAATGTAATGAGAATGTCACAGCTGATTGCGTCAGCCGCCATTTTGATTCAGAATTTAGATTTACATGGGCTTCATTAACGATGGTACTTTAGTAAATCTAGGGACTTTACCAGTTAACGATCTCAACGCCTTCTCCCAAGACTACACTTTTTGTACGTCCCGGAAGAATACAGATGGCCACAACGTTATCAATTGTGAGCATCATTACGAAAACACGAAATACGGTTTTTTCCACACTAAATACAATTTTTAAAAATCAGAGTAAACGAACAGGCACTCGTAATCACGTTTTGAATGTGGGCTTCGTAGAAAGTGCTCACATAAGCGACACAGCTTGTCTCATTTCAAAAGAGCCGAATTATTTTACTCAATTGGTCTCTTTATAAATATAGAACAGAGTCCGTTTTGCGCTTCAAAAATAGGAGGCGTCTTTCTAAATAATAAAACTAACATTTGTCAAAGTCAACCTATCAAAATACATCTTCCTGGAAAGGAGCGAATCTTAAAAAAAAACAATTTTTTTAACATAATTTTATTTTACCGTTTACACAATCAGGTTACATTGTCAGAACACTTCCCTTTCCAAAAAAAAGACAATTGCGACGCTGCTAAGACCGTTACAACAATCTCCATTGAAAAGGTACTGCAAATCTCCTTCCATCCCATAAACCCCTCCACCCCATAAACTCCTCCATCCCATAAACCCTTGCGCTACAGCATACCCGTGCATGTTAAGGAAATCCGCATTATTTTGATACATTACACAAATCAATTCCTTTTTCTCTCGACACAATTCGATACAACTCACTTCTTATTCTTCTTCTTCTTCAAACCGCTACGGTCAAGAGGAAACTTGAATGTGGGATGATTTGTTTCATTGTAGAAACAAATTCTACACTCTGACGGTTTAAAACTTAATTCTTCTGCACAGGTTTCGCTGAATGACGGATAAGGGGCTTCTTTCTTCGTACATGGTTTCCACTGCCAAGGATCACATTTGATTTGTTTAGCTTGTTCACAATTACACAAATTAAATTTTTTACACAAACTTTGGGTTCTACATTTCTTGGGATCCGTGGAACCTTTCGATTTCTTGGCGTATCCTCGTACAATTTGGACGTTACTATCCAAATTTTTTGATGCTAGTAGTGATGGTCGATTCGGTTTGTAATGTCTTGAGGATGTTTGAATACCCCTTAATACGGCGGCTTGGTTGAATTTTGGGCTGAGACGTAGAGTCATCGCGAGGACTTTATGGGATGGAAGGAAGGGATGAAATGAAATTTTTTGGATATCGACTCTAAAAAGTTAACTCAGTTTGTTTATATTTCCAAGCAACCATGATAGGAACGCTCTTGATTTGTTAAAAAAATATAAATATTATATATTGGCAGTAATGAAAATTTAAATAATTTTTTATTTGGCGCGAGATTTTCGATTTTTTTCCTTTATTTTATTGCGGATTTTTTTTTCTTACTATTAAAGTATCTTTCTTACTATTAAAGAATGTTCATTCTATCTTTTTATCTAAATTGCTATTTTTGGCATTCTTCAATATAACTAATCTTCTCATAATATTCACCAGATAAACAAATTCTTTAATTGGTCCGCAAAAATCCAAACTGATAATGGAATGTTTTGAAACACTCAAGGTTTTTGAACTAAAACTTCTTTAGCGGTTGTGGTAGTGAAGATGACGTGAGGAACTTGTGACGAAGATTATGGAAGGGCGCCACGCAAGCGACAACGGAAGTTGGCAGTGGAAATGGAAAAAATCGGAAAATAGCGGTAAAAATTGTAAAAACATTTTAAAATTCTCAAAAAATCAAAAAAAGCGGAAATCTATTGTTAAATTTTCAAATCTACCGCTTTTTAAATGACATCTGCAGAATTTGTATTTCACATTTGGCAATACTGTGTTTGTTGACTGTTGATTAATGAGTCATTATCTGTCATTATCTATTGGGTTGTCGTTAGATTGTCTTTGGATTGGAGCTAATAAAAAACGAAAGGCGCAATAAACTTTGAAGTTATGTGCCAAAAAACTAGAAGAAGAAAATTGGGGCCTTTTTTTTGAACAGATTTTAATAGTGAGTTCAATGTGTGTGCTTCTTGTGTAATTCGATTTGCAGCTTACCCCATGATGATTCTTTAGAGCGCCTCTTGTGCCCCCTTCAATTCGAATCAAGTGGTTCTCCAAGTGTTACAAGAATTAGTGAAGGTTTCAGATTTTGAATCGTTAGATGGGGCCACCTTTTTGCGCTGGTTCTAACTTAATTGTGGATTTAATGTGTGTGCTTTTTGTGTAATTCGATTTGTACTTTGTCCTATCATTATTTCGGGGCCCCTTCAATTCGAATTGAATCTTTTTTAGTTGACAGAAGAACTTAACCTATAAAAACACATTTTGTGTAATTTATTATGTGTTTTTGTTCTGTAAATTAATTAGTATCTTGTTATAAGGAGTTCGCATTCCCTCAAAAGAGTTTAATGTATGTGAAACTTGTGATTTGTAGTTTTTTGGTTCTTAGGGGCTCTTTGTGCCACCATCAGTTTGTTAATAATGCCAGCATGTGTTCCAGATTTACGATCTGAGGAATGTATCTGAAATGCCTTTGTTGAAGACACCTCAAAAAACGAAGAAATTCAAATCTTTGACAAAGATTGAGTTGTTAGATTTATTGAATAAATTAAAATTTGAACAAGAAGAATTGGACAAAAAAATCAACAAGTTAATCGAAGAAGGAGTTACGGCTGATTTGCAACCTGAAATGCACGCTTTACATTGTTACAACAATACAAAAGATGTTGCTCAAGTGATTTTTGGTTATTTAGCCGATGCAGAGGGTGTGACAGTGGCAGATATTCATAACAGATGTGGATTACCAACTGTTTAATGATGTTAGGTACATGCAATTTTGTTAGTTTTCATTATTTTTCATGATTTCCGTTGTTTTGAATTTTTATGGAAAATTCCAATTTCCCAAGGGAATTTTGAGGAAAGATAAAATTTTGCGGAAAAACCAATTTGTCTAAGGCTGCAAAATTGAATTTACTAAACAAATTTAACAGGGAAATTGAATTTTACAAGGATATTTTGTGAAAAAATTGAAATTTTCAAGGAAATTTTGTTGAAAGATAAAATTTTCCAACGGAAAATTTCACAATTAAAGAAAAACGAAAAATTTATTCTAAGTACATATTGAAATTTCTTTTTCATTTCTAGATATAAAATAATTTAAAAAGGCGTTGATCAAAATGTCTGATACTTCAGAGGATCTTGCCAAAGAACGAGCAACTGATAACAATCAAGATAGTATCTGTAGAGATTTTCTTAGAGGCATGTGCGAAAGAAAATTTTGTAAATATAAACATGAACATGAGGTGAAAACCTTAAACTTTTGCCATGACTTTCAAAATGCTACATGTCCAAGACCTGCGTGCAAGTAATCACTTTTTAACTTTTGAAAATTAGTTTTTCCTTCATTTTAATTCTTTATAGGTTCATTCATTGTACACCGGAAGAAGTAGAAGATTATAAAAGAACTGGTGAAATGTCCAACCAAATTTTGGCAGAGGCCACCAGGAAAAACCAACTTCCCGGTTTACATCCGATCTGCAACGCATTCAGGAAGGGAATATGCAGAAGACCGTTTTGTAAATACAGGCACATCACAAAAGAAGAAGAAGAAATTAGAATTATGGAGCTGATTAAGAACAACAGCAATTTGAAGAATCAGCCTCAGAATAATGTTGTTCTAAATGAGTCCCATCACTTTTATGAAACAAGTATGTATACAAAATTATTCTGACTACCTCATGTCTTTTACCCGTCTATCTTCCATTTCATGTCTCTTCATGTTTTCTATTTCTTGTCTCCTATGACACATTTAATGTCGTCTGATTCATTTATTGTGTTTGTGTATGCCTCATTATCTGTAGGTGTGTGTTCATTTGTTTTTTTTTTCAAATTGATGTTTTTGTTTCTAGATCTGCAAAACAGAAGAACATATCAATTTGATGAATCAGAAGATTTCAGTCCAACAATTCCCAAGAGACGATTCATTCCAAATTTTTTGGATTGCCAAGAAATTCTTCAGGATCGTAGACAGTTTAAAGGTTATTTCGCCGGAAATCCTCCGTCAGTTTTAAGCAGGTTAGATTCTAACAAAAAAATTTTGTTTTCACATTTTAAAATAATTTTTTTTTAGGTCCATGATGCTTGAAGAAGAAAATAATTTGTTACAAAAGGAGATTGCTCAGCTCAAAAAACAGGTATGAAAGAAACAAACATTTTCGGTAAAAGAATTTATTTTTCAAGGGAAACTAAACATAATCTTTTGATTTTAATTAATCTTCTTTTTCTTTACAGGTATCAGATCTAACTGCAACGAATGAATTCTTATTGGATCAAAATGCCACTCTTAGAGTATCAAGCAAACGCAATGGAACTGTAACAGTTCCGGCAGTTACCATAACAAATACAATTCCTCAAAGTAACCAAGGACAGGTAAAGAACCACTTTTATTTATTTATTTCTTTATTTATTTACATTGTACTTTTAGGTTATCCGTACTGTAGCAGCAAGTGTAGCTACCGTACCAGTTTCATTGGCAACTGTAACAACTTGCAATCCAGTATCAATAGCGGGATGTCCAGCAGTTAGTATTGCCCCAGCAGCACAAATCCTTGCACCCAGTCAACAAATTTTAGGTAACGTATTATTAAAATTGTGTCACTGTCTCCATTTGCCTTTTCATGTGTCCAGTTTTACATTTTCTATCTTAGAAGCCTAAGGTTTAACCTTCCATATCCAAGGTTTAGCTTTGGAAACCTAGGTTTAAACTTAAAATACAAATGTATGATCTGGTAAATCTAGGTTTAATCTTAGAAACCTAGGTATAACCTTAAAATACCCAGATCAGAGCATTGAAAACATAAATTTAGCAATGTAATCTTAGGTTTTGCCTTGGAAATCCAGGAATTTAATATTAAAATCGTAAATTTTACTGTAGAAACCTGAATTTAACTTCAGAGACTTTGATATATCTAGGTTTTTCATATCCTCAAATCTCGTATCTGAAGTTCCCCAATTTTATGACTGATGTCTCCTGTCTTTCTTCATAAAATAAGAAATATTTTTTATTTCAGTAACCACCAATCAACAGACACAGTTAGCTCTCGCGAACAGTTCCCAAGCCCAATTAGCTATAGCTCAGCAAAATTTGGCGAATAATTTAGCTCAACAAGCTGCACAACCGCAACTAACGTCACAAGCCCAACAGTTGGCCCTTGCTACAACAACCCAACAGTTAACCTCCCAAGCTCAACACATGGCTAACCAACAGTTAGCACTAGCATCCGCCCCTCAGCAAACAATCAATAATCAACAAATTACTTTGGCGAATACACCTCAATCCCATCTAACCTCACAACAACTGACAACTTCGCAACAATTAAACCAGCAGTTAACCTCTCAAGCTCAACAGTTAGCCCTTGCGAATACCACGCAACAGTTAACCTCACAGGCACAACAGTTGGCTCTTGCAAATACCACTCAACAGTTAACCTCACAAGCTCAACAATTGGGCTTAGCGAATACCCCCCAACAGTTAGCTGTTGCTAATGTATCTCAGCAGTTAGCTTTAGCGAGTACCAATCAACAGTTATTAGCTCAACAAAATCAACAGATGGAGCTTCATAGAACCAATCATATAAATACATCTCAGGCGATTGCAATGTCAAATGCAACTCAACCGATGGTGTCATATCCGATCATGACTCATGCAATGCCTCATTGATTTCCCGGATATTAGGTTTCAATGCCTTATAGGTAATTATTTCTTATTTTAGTTTAAATAGCCTGTTTTGGGCGCATCTTAAATTATAAAATAATTAAGTTTTTTTTTTGTTTTCAAGTTGTTTGGATAATGGTATACAATGTTGCCAACTTAACATTTCTGTTACAAAAATGAATCTATTTTTAATATAATTATTATATATAAAAATATTTTGTAGCAATTTCTTTTTAATTTAAACTTTTGGAAAAAATGTGATAAGTTTGTACAGTCGAAAAATAAGTGCATTTTTTATAGACATACTTAAGTGTTATAAGGATCAATTTGTTTATTTTTATTTTTCTTAAGTTGTTTATACATGCTTTTAATATTTTAAAGTACAATTAAATTATTTATCTCCAATTGTTATTTACTGTATTTTGTGTTTGGTCACAATTTAGTCTTTGTATACAGAGTGAGTATGTTAGAGAGGCAGCAGGCGTTGCCACAATCTATGGGGCTACCCGTGTGAACAAATGTCTCACTGAGATATTTGATGGCCAAAGAAAATGCGAAAGAGGCTTAAAAACCTGACTCACTTTTTGCATCGTTACTTTTTCTTTTTAGGTTCTGCTCTATCTATGTCAACAATAATCAGGAAGAATAATGAATCATCAAAAGTGAAATTAAATGGTGGGTATTGTAAAGAAAGAAGATAACTGTTGAAAACGATGAAGCATCTCGGAAAAAGACAATAATTGTCATTTTTTTAAAATTATATATTTTTCTGACTTT
>JAODAH020001704.1:0-14762 GCA_027574865.2 Coproporus ventriculus | reverse complement strand
CAGGCCAGCAATTCCTCAAATTCAAATCGACCCAATCAGACCAATTGTGCCAGAAACTAAACCAGCTAAACCAGCTCCAGGAAATTTCCTCCCAGGAAGACCAGCTGTACCAGAAGTGTTGCCAATCGTACCAATTGTACCTGAAATCAGGCCAGCAATTCCTCAAATTCAAATCGACCCAATCAGACCAATTGTGCCAGAAACTAAACCAGCTAAACCAGCTCCAGGAAATTTCCTCCCATTAAGACCTGCTGTACCAGAAATATTGCCAATCGTACCAATTGTACCTGAAACCAGGCCAGAAATTCCTCAAATTCAAATTGACCCAATCAGACCAATTGTGCCAGAAACTAAACCAGCTAAACCAGCTCCAGGAAATTTCCTTCCATCAAGACCGGCAATTCCTGAAGTTTTGCCAATCGTTCCAATTGTTCCTGAAACAAGACCTGAAATTCCTCACATTCAAATCGACCCAATAAGACCAATTATTCCAGAAACAAAACCAGTTCAACCAGAAGTACCCTGCTTAATCAGACCACTTCCAATTGAAGTAAAGCCATTACCACAACCACCAAAATACAGGCCATGGACCGCCGAATATATTGCCTATTAAGGACATTTGACAAGACTTATTTTTATATATGCGTTATTAACATGACTAAATAAATATATCTGAAGCAGCTAAAATCGTGTTTATTTCCTAATTTATGTTGAAAATGAAAGTATAATCATTTGTTTATTTTAATATATAATTTCTTTCTTCTTTCAGAACTGGCTAGTATATGATATTTGCTATTTTCCACTCTCGTTAGGAAAAATAGCTTATTCGAGTAATATAAGAAAAACAAAAAAAATATATAAACTATTATTCTTTTAAATAGTATATATGGAGCAAAATACTCTGCTCCGATTAGTAGAATATGAGAACAATTTCAATGAAAGATCACACATTTAACTACAGTTTAAATGAAGAGAATTGTTTCGAAAAATTTGAAGACGATTAGGTACCTATACTGTAGTTAACGATTAGGTACCTATACTGTATTTATTTGCTCAAATGTTTGAACTTTGCATTTGTGCTAATTGGTCAATAAAGACTTTTCTATTGTTACTATTTATTGTTGAAAATGTATTTTATTGTCATCTTATACAACCCATTCGTCAGCTTACCCACACCCATTCGTCATCTTACTCACAATATGTGGTAAGATGGCCTTTAGAAAAATCGTTTTTCTACTAGTTCAAAGTAAGCGAGGACTTTCAGAAAAAGTTTTTATTATCAGCCAAGTGTTTTGAGAAGGTGTAAATAGAAGCTCTTTAGTTCTATTAGTTAGCTCAGGAAAAGTCATAGAAGCTTCTCTTCCCCTAATTATCTCTCTTTAGAAATAGTTATAAAGAAAAGATTTTCATTACTTGGAATTAAAATTGAGCAAATTTGGTAGACTGTAGGTAAGTGACCATGTATAAAAGGTAATATTTGTAAGAAGGAATTTTTATGCGAAGATTTAAATGGTACATCTGTTTGAAACTTTATTTTGTCATCAATAAAAGACGGTGCCTTATACAAAAATACTTTATGAATAATACCTAAAAATGAAGCTTTCTTCTAATCTTCATATTTAACCAATAAATGGCTTTTATGATATGTGATATTCGTTCAAATTATAGCAGTCAGTGGACAAAGCGTAAGCAACTGTTCGTAACTTAAAATTTTGTAAGAATCATGCTGAATAGTACAAGGTCTGTATGGGGCATTCCATGCCAAAACCATATAATTTTAGGTGACATATCACCGATTTGGCTCAAATTTGGTAGGTGATTTCTCCAGAAAACATATGATTGTACGCTAAATTTAAAGTCATTATCTCAAAAATTGTAGTTTTAGCACGCATTTAAGTTAAATTGGTCGTTTATAAAATTATTATTAAAAAAAGATGAATTTTGCTCGCAAGTCACTTTGCTTTTGATGTGGAAACTATTTTAAGGGTACTACTCGATGGGGAGAATTTATCAAGGAATCGAATATCGCCAAACTTTTTTTTATTGACTGCGACAGATTCGCAGGAGATTGAAAAAACTGTTTTTAATTAAAAAATTCGTAGCTCAGAAACACCTTTCTCAATTTTCGTCAAATTTTCACTGAAGATAGTCAAAAACACTTTTTTTAAACAGTGATTTGTAAAATTTGGGTTTCTGACAGTTTTCATCGATTTTGGGCCAAAATGACAACAATTCAGGTTTTCTGTTTTTCCCCGTTTTTCTTGCGTTTCTGTACGCATGCGCAACAACATAGAAAAACCTGACGTAGAATTCGAATTCATCAGGAAATTTCCGGTCGACTATGTGCTTCTAGACTTTATTCTTATGCACTTTAAACATTTTTTAACAGAAAATATCATTTTATCAATTAATTAAAAGTAGAACAATTTTGAAAGAAAAAAGTCATTTTGACATAAAAACGATGAAAACTCTCAGAAACCCAAATTTTACGAATCACTATTTAAAAAAAGGGTTTTTGGCCATCTTCAGAGAATATTTGACGAAGATCGTGAAAGGTGCTTCTGAGCTACGATTTTTTTAAATAAAACAGTTTTTTTAATCTCCTGCATCGTAGTCTTACAAACAAAATGACGACATTCGATTCTTTGATGAATTTCACATCGAGTGCCCTTAAAATAATTTCCACATCAAAAAGTTTTTAACGAGCAAATATCACCTTTTTTAATAATAATCTAAAAAATAGCCAATTTGACTACAATGCATTTTCAAAGCTACAGTTTGTGAAACAATGACTTCAAACTCTGCGTACAATCATATATTTTGTGGTAGAAACCGCCTACGAAATTTGAGAAATATTGGTGATAAGCCACCTAAAATTGTATGGTTCTGACATGGAATGCCTCATATCCTACATCTGCAAAATTAAAATGTGACAAAATAAACGTATTCCAAAGAATAATTTTAAAATTTCTTAGACAGGAGTGTCATTGAGGATAAAAAAATCGTAAAAACATATAATATGTTCTGATAATTGTTGTGGCCTTTAAATTTTATTGAGTTATCTAAAAACCAGCCTGTTTTTGGCTTTTCATCAGACTGGTGATTTTTAATCATTCAATTTGATGTCATTGCTTTCATGTATTACAAAAAAAATAGGAATGTAATTTTAAATGCAGAGAGAAAATACTAGAGTACTCGTAAAAATTCTTTTTAAATGTAAACTCACATAGAAGATCTAATCAATTTCATTGTTTTTGAAATGTACATAAAGCTGAAAATCATAGGGTATATGTGAATAGATCAATGTTTTATATGCAAACGCAATTGAGAAATATAGATTGTAAACAAGATGGGTCCTAAATCAAAAAGAAATATTTATAAGTTAAAGCCTTGAAATATACCAGCCGAAACTGAAAATGATATGGAAATATAATATATAATTAATTTGGATTTATTTCTAATTTCGGGGTAATTTCATTTAATCTCCATTATGACTAGATTTACCGTTAACCAAGAAATAATGTTGTATTGTTAAATATAGCTTAGAAAATTTGGAAAATATTAATCATGATTTTCAATGACATTTGAAAACTTGTTTGGGCAACTCAATTATTATTTGGCGATATTACTTTCGTTGGCTTATTGCAGACAATTGGCCCGCATAAATTTTACTAAATTTTTATTATCTGTTTTGTCTTCTGTTCAAAACGCAATTTTGAAAAAGTTTATCAAATATTTTTATTATAGAAAATATTCAATAAGCAATAAATATAGAATGATTATTGATTTTTAGGCCGAACAATAAGTTAATACGAACAAATTTTAAATCGCTATTTGGATCAATCTTAGAATATTTGAACAATGTATTTAAAAGTAAAAAGCAATTATTTATTTACTATTTTTAATTTTTGTATGGGATTTTGCTTTATCTTTTTAAATTTGGTCGTAAAACAATCAAATTAATCTTCTAAATTTTTTTATTACAATGATATTCAGATTTTTATGTGGTATAAATAGCAATCCGATTTTTTGAAACAGCAGTCCAACAATGACTACTATTAAGTATTTGGTAGTTGCTCTAGCTATATTGCATGGTAATTATGCTGCTAATATTGTTTTTATTTATTTTATCTAATTAAAATTATGAAATGAACGAACTATTTCAATTTCATATTATTTTTAGGTATCCATGGGGTCCCATTAGTACCGGGAATTATAATTAACCCAATACCACTTGTACCTGGAGTAAGACCAGAACTACCTGAAGTTGGAATTCTTCCTATCATTCCAGAAGCGCCAGAAGTAGGAATTCTTCCTATCATCCCAGAAACCCCAGAAGTTGGAATTCTTCCAATCATTCCAGCACCAGAAATTTCAGTAGATCCAGTTCCAATTATACCAGAAATTAAGCCTGAAATTCCAGAATCATGCATTCAAATCGATCCTATTATACCAATTGTACCAGAAACTAAACCAGCCGTACCAGCTCCCGGAATTCTTCTTCCACAAAGACCTGCCGGTCCTGAAGTTTTGCCAATAGTTCCAATTGTACCAGAAACCAGGCCTGAAATTCCAAGTATTCAAATCGACCCAATTAGGCCAATTGTGCCAGAAANCCAGGTCCAGCAATTCTTCCACACAGACCTATACCTGAAGTTTTGCCAATAGTTCCAATTGTACCAGAAACCAGGCCTGAAATTCCAAGTATTCAAATCGACCCAATTAGGCCAATTGTACCAGAGACGAAACCAGCCGTACCAGCACCAGGAATACTTCTTCCACAAAGACCTGCCGGTCCTCAAGTTTTGCCAATTGTTCCAATTGTCAGACCCGAATTTGCAAACATTCAAATCGACCCAATTAGACCAATTGTACCAGAGACGAAACCAGCCGTACCAGCACCAGGAATTCTTCTTCCACAAAGACCTGCCGGTCCTGAAGTTTTGCCAATTGTTCCAATTGTACCAGAAACTAAACCAGTTCTACCAGAAGTTCCTTGCATAATCAGGCCACTTCCTATCGAAGTAAAACCAACACCACAAGTATTACTTCCAGAGCCACCAAAAATCTTTTTCTAGATGCGATACGAATATGAAGACTTATTGTTAAAAAATGTGTGATTTTTATGACTAAATAAATATACTTTTAACAGCAACAACAATATCTTGTTAATCCTCTGTTATGCAAAATACCACTAATTTTCTATTTGATTTGAAGTTAGTTCAAACTTACTTCAGGTAATACTACAATTTACTATTTAACAAAGTATCAATTTACGATATGCATATATCAGCATATCGCTAAAGCGAAACAGCGACTTCAAAACTTAATGAAGATCTTGTCTTGATAAGTGTCTTAAAACAAGTGAGCACTAAGGAAAAACATGGTATACTGCTGCAAAAAGTACAGCTTATTAGAGCCCGAGATGGTAGAATATATCTTGGTTTAGTTAAGTGTCACATAGTTGTTAAAGCTTCGTAAAATTAAAATTGAAAATTTGAAATTGTTATAAGTATATTACTGGAACACGAGAAATGTAAAACTAAAAATAATTTTAAACCAAATATAATCGTCATAACAGAAAATGGTAAAAATGAAGAACATTCAATGACTTAAAACATACAATAAGTAAAACCATCATCAAGTATTAGATGAAGAAACACCAAAATACACGCTATGAACTGGTGAAATTTTCTCAATTTGTTCAACAAAACTCAAATATTTATACAATTCAAAGCTTTCATAATTTTAAGCAGCAAGAAAGCTATTGTTTTATTCCTTTTTTTTCCAAAATATTACAAAAATAAGTCTAATTTTCTGCGGCTGCGCAGAAGTATGAAAAAATTATGAACTTTTTAGAAATATTGCAATCAACATTGCTATTATCAAAAGTAGTATATAACCTTTTAGTAAAATCGAGAGAGGAACATAAAATAATCGGTCATTTACAAAGGCTCTAATGTTTTTGTGTTTAGATTAGGAAAACACGGACATTTATTCGATTCAATGAATTCGATTAATTTGCTATAAGGCAAATTGGCAGTAAAATCGAGTTTCTTGGTTGAATAATTATTTGAGCTACCTTTGTATTTAACAATTTTATAAATTCTATTAAAAACAATAAAAAAAAATCTATATATGACATTATTTTGAGCTATTGCATTACTAATCAAATAAACTCTGTTTTTATAGAATATTTTATTTTTATTTGTGCAATTTAAGTTAATTTTTATGAAATTATGAACACAATTGTCAAGAGAATTTAGTGATTTTTTTAAGTGACATACCTGTATTAAGGTGTCTGTTGGTTATTCCAGTTTAGATAGATTACATTTTTGTTGCTAATTCGATTCTTCGGTACTAAAAAGTACTACATGATTTTTTTCAGATTTTTTTGCATAAACATAACACACATGAATAAATTACAATTGTAAATATTTGAATTGCAATCAATATATGCCATCATCTATAGTATGTATGAAATACGAGAATTGAGAGAATATTACTACATTATAAAGTGCGGAATTTCTGTCTTTTGAAATTGTAGTACGATCAATTAAAGTAAAAAAAAAAATACAATCGGTGATGGATCTTTTTGGATTTATTAAGTAATCTCTGTTTACGCTATCTGCTAACAGCTATCAAAGCATTAAGGTAAGTTTACAACCAACAATCTTGCATTCGGTTTATTTGGTCGAACAAATCGTTCCATAAATCAAGGAACTCTGGTATAATATTTTTGAAAGATGTTTTTCCGATATTGCAAAATAGAGTAAAAAGAAGTTTAAAATAAACAAATCATAAAAAAAACAAATGGCCAAATAATTTAAGAACCAGCTGTTGGTTCTGATTCGCGAGAGAGAAAAAATGCATTGAAGATAATTTTTTGGAAATTGAATCACTTTTGATATAATAGACCAATTCAATCTTCAACTAATTTCATCATACTCCGATTTACATGATAAATCATTGCGTTTAACTCAACTTAACAAGATATCCAAGATTCCAATCGATATTATTGACATGCCCCTTATATCTAATATATAGCAAGGTTTCCAAAATTTAATTTTTGATCTATTAGCTTCTGTTTAAAACCTCTCCAGTGAATAATAGCCATTATAACGAGTTGTATATTATACTTTATTTACGGCAATCGTCAAAAATGTATTTTAATTTTTTTAAGATTTAAATACAAAAAATTATTATTATTATTATTATTATTATATATATATATATATATATATATATAATAAAACGGAAATAAAGTCCCTAGACAGCTTGTGCCCACGAGGATAAACTCCACTCAAGGGATTAAATGAGCCATTTTAGTCCCTAGTCATACTACTCCTATTATCCCTCTTTTTTATTCCCTGCGGAATTATTGTATGCTATTAAGTGAAAATTATGTATATAATTAATGTATTATGGTTCGTTGTGACAAAAATGTTAAATATCCTATGCAGAAATTATTATAGATTTAATTGGGTAAAAGTTTGTATTGTTTTTAATCAACCATCTTATTTTATAGAAAGAAGTAAAATATGCTTTTGCTATGCATGTAATAATTTTAGTACAGATGTAGATAAATGGCACTTTCTTCCAGTGAGGAGAATATGCTGGAAGTTTTAAAAATTAAAAAATATATCTACAATTATCTCATTCAGAAATATTATGATTGCTTTAAAGCTTAGATAATAAATCTTTAATTTTCTTTATGAATGAAAAATATTACTAGACAAATATATCTTTCGTAAATTTAAATAAATTCGGGATGTGCCAGTCAGTCTCAGAAATTATTAGCACAATACTAGAAACATACCACTTTCATTTGCGTCGGTAGTCATAATATTTGCAAATACAACTCAAACAATCATAAATCTCACTGAAAATTTTGCTATTCATTAGATAAACTGAATTACAAAGAGTAACAAATTCATAACATTTTAACAAAGAAAAACAAATAAATGATAAAATTAAATTAGTAAAAATTTATTTTTTCTTGGCAATAAAATCTAAATATTTTTTCTTCTATTTTGATTGAAGAAAAAAAAAGAAAATTTTGTATTTTGATTTGACCCGATTGTCCATGTATGCCTGAATATAGAAGATTTAATTTTGTTCGTACATTCAGCAATTAACATCGCTTAATTATTTCAGGAACAGATTCTTGTTTCTCATTCATAAATTTTTCCGCCTTTTTTCCACGACTTATCTATCTAAGATTGGCAAAATATATGATATCATATTCCGAAGGAATTCTTTGAAGTGCCGACGTTGCAGAGCATGTAAACGAATGTAAATAATAATTTTTATCACTCCCTTCATTAAAAAAATACAAAAATTTGTTTGCAAATATGTAAATGAGTAGTGTTCAATTATATCAAATCATATCAACATGTATTTCAATTAGTGGATTGACCGAATTATGGTGAGTTTGAGGTGGTTGGGAAATTGATGGCAAATAGAGTTAGTTAGCAAGAATAGATGGTGATTGAATGAGAAGCGAGTAAGGAGTTAGGAGGGTGAGTGAACAGGGAAAGTTAAGGAGAAATAGGCAGTTTCATTCAAATTACCATTTACATTAGTAGTATATTTTACCTATATGCGCATATTTAATGTTTGCAACGGGAAAAGAACAAAAAGCTTAGGATTTTATTTTTACAGAAGAAACCTTTTATGCTATTAAAATACGGTACACATTTGAATAAAAGAAAATAATTATCTTTTCTGTTTCTAAAATATATATTGATATTAATATGTTAACAACGGTTGTATAAAAGGTGATTTCGATTAATTAATATAATATTTAGATTCCTTGTTTTATAATTGTACAAAGTAGTGATTTACAATTTATAATTTACGATTATAAATTATAGTTACTGTTATTACTCCAAAAATCTAGATCTAAAATTTAAAAAAGCAGATAATTTTCGATGTTCTTGACCTCTGATTTAGATAAATTATGTTTTATCATTTATAAATATTCCTTTACTGTAGTTGTTCGAATATATTATCAAGTGCTAAAGTAAAAACTTTAGGCGACAAAGCTTATCATTGCCAAAATGTCCAATATTTGTAAAGCAGGCGAAACGGGAAATTACCGGAAAATTAATCTAAATTCTTCAAAGCCTTCCTTGTAAAGTTAGTCTCGGAGCGAATGAAATTAATAATAAAGCCATTAAGTTCCTTACTCCTCAGTTCATCGAATTTATGATATCTCTTCACAATAAACTTTATGATTTAGGTAAGAATATAAAGAAGTCAAGATTATTACTATCCAAAAGAAGGAATGGAATCCAAAGATCCTAAACAATCGAAGAACAATCAGCCTATTAAGCAATCTCTCCAAAATTTACGACAGACTAATTAATGAAAAGCTAAAAGAAGAGCTAGAAAAAAGGAATTTAATACCATGGAATCAATGTGGGTTTAGGATAAACAAAGGGGCTGTATATCAGGTAACTTGACAAATCTTATAGAACGAAGAAAGAAGACAATATTCAAATTGGCAACATTTTTAGACGTCGAAAAAGTTTTCAACCTGATACGGAAAGAAGGATTGATTGCAAAGATAAACAATTGTGGCATCTGAAGAATAGAAATTCCCATGTGATGGAATGAGCAATGAGTTCCACTATGAAAAGATCAGAAGAAAATTGAAATGTTTAGCTGTTATTTAACAAAGACGTTTTTGAAAACCTCTGGTCAGGAAGTAAACAACAACGGGAGATTCTTTTCGAAAAATTTGGAATTTATGTAAATCAATGGGATTCCAGAAAAATTGGGGAGCATGGGACTTCTAGCAACAGATTCCAAACCAAATAATATAAAACTTCTAGATCCACAAGAAGTTGAAGGAATTACCAGAGAAACATTATTGAGAATGAACACGGATATAGTACAATTTAATAAAGCACAAGTTTGCAGAATGATAAACGAAATAATTATATAAATACTCATTAAACACGTCCCGTATTCCGCATTCATTCTTCATTATTCGGATGTTGGGAGCTACCTATATAGTGGCAGCTGGCATTTCAGTCCGGTTTTCCGTATTGGTTAATTGTGTCCACGGGTTCTGCACCCAATTAACATTAGTTTTATTCGATGTTCCACCACTTAACTGAATTTCGTGTATTCTTTTAATTTTCGCAATATATCCTCCTCCTTCAAGTTCAAATGCAGCACAAAAAATCTCTAATTTTCCAATTATGTACAAACTGTGTAATTTAAAGTTCCTAGGTTTTACTATCATAAAAGATTTTGAAATGATCAAAGATAGAACACACAACTTATTTTAAACTATTAATAGCTAATAATAAGCTAATTTTAATTTCCATGAAATGGAATAGAATTTGATTTTGTCAATAAATCTTTTCCCAACATTAAATTTGTAATTTTCTGTTCATTTTCTTTTTCCATTAGAACATACTGTTTTTGTAAATGCTTTACCTTTTCTTTATGCTTTTCTAAAGCACTTCATTTGTATTTATGCCAATTCTATCTTCGCATTTATCAATGAAACCATCTGTTAATTGTTATCATTTTTAATTGGGCTGGTGTTTGTGGATACCTCAACAGTTCTCGGTGCTTGTACTTGTTCTGGTTCCACCATTGATCCTGAATTCGAAGAAGCTGCTAAATCAAGTTCTAACGCTCCTTTGAAACGCAATTCCAAGGAAGAAGTCGCTTATTCTTAAATACCACAATGTGATATGGTGATTGATTTTTACAAGCTTAATTCAGAATAACACAGGCATAAGAAATATGAAATGAAGACGACGGTTTAAAACCTTTAACGCGTTTGAAGAACTACAAAGACACCATTGATAACAAAAGCAGGAAACGACAAAGAAAAATTATCTCCGATGGCTTTGTAAGCTGAATCGACTTGATGCAATCTTGTCTTCAAATTAAACTGTTGCGTTTCATTCTTGGAGATGGTCAGATCGGTCTTGGGCAACTTCTACAGATATAGGAGTTAAAAGAATGCTCTTCGGGATGGCCAGATTATCAAAATCATCAATATCAAGAACTGCTCGTACAGATTGTTCACAATTTCAGTTTTCCCTTCAACCATCCACAAGTAACAACGTAACATTTTCCAACGAGCACACATTGACTGATTAAAACAAATTCCTCTATTGGAACAAACCTTTCTTCGCAATATTGGATTTCTTGAATTCAACGCACAGATCCAGATATTTGAACATGATCGGTTCCAAGATAAATTCCGAGAGATAGGAAGACCATTTTTTATTCCGGAACACATCTTGCAAGGTGTCTAGCGTTGGTTTTTCAACATCAATGAATTCATTTGACCGTTTAAATGAATTTCCTGGATGTCGCCCATAGCGAACCATTTTTCCGGTCAGACAGCCCCCATATTAGACGGTTACACCGATAATTCCTGTTCGAACTTTGTAAAAAACAAATATAATATTTAACCGATGTCAACTCACATTTTGACGTTTCACGGAAATTTTGACCATGTAACTAGAAATAATATGTTAACAAATTGAGAGGTTATCTGTTTAATAAATAATATAATAGAAAAAAAGATGAGATATTTATTAATTACGTTCGTTACGTGCTCTGAATTAACGTTTTTATTTCAAAAAACTAATTCGGAAAATTGTACATTAAAAAACCTATTTTTGATTAGTCTACCAAAATAATCAATAATCATTGTGTTTGAATTTTTCAATGCATTAAATCAGCGGTTCCTAACCTGTGCTCCGCGGAGCCCTTGGGGCTCCGCGTACGCTTCTCTGGGGCTCGGCAGCCATACCAGGTTATAAAAATCTTTAGTGAAAACCATTTATTTATACGACATAAGGTAGGTATAAGGGGCTCCGCCACAGAAATTGATTCTAAAAAGGGCGCCGCAAGTCAAAAAGGTTGGGAACCGCTGCATAAATAATTAAAAATCGTAATATTTTCAATATGTTCTGGACAATTGGCTAGATTATCCAAAAAAAAACCGGTTGATTAAACTGTGAATAAAGTTAGGAGAAAGTTTGCAATTAAGCCATTGAATGTGTAATGAGTTTCGAGCCCGTTTGACACGAAATGAATTCATTAAAAATCATCGATCCTGCCGGGCTGGACCCTCACAAAAAAAAAACGAATGTTTAAAATGTAATTAATCCAGGGATGAAATTTTGTCACGTATGTAAAATGTCCTAAAATATTAAGCAGGAGAACGTCGGGAGTTGCGGCAGCCACGTAAACAGATTCCAGTTTTGCATTAAGCAAACTGCCACCTGCATAAAATATACAGGAAAACTTGCGCGTTCCTGCAGGAATGTGTAATTATGTAGCGCTAGGACTGGATCTCCGGACCGATTTATTTCTAAGTAAATTAAAATTAAATTACATTATATTTGCAATTATTTCTTGTGTAAATCACTGCTATTCCAGAATGAAGGAGATTTTAAAATTCTTTTATTTTCTTATAAAGTTTTAGATTTAAACCGTCTGCACAAAATCGTAATGTAAAATGACCACAGATTATTATTTTCGCTCATTTTATTTGTGATATTTCTATCTTTACGGTTTATTTTATCAAACTTGTTTTTAATTTTAAAGAACATAACCTTAAATTCTTTTATTTCTAGTAATGGAGAGAATGAGTTCCACGAATTAGCAAAGTGTAAGACAATATTTTGTGTTACTTGAAACGGGAGGAAAATCCTAAATGTACAGGGTGTTCTACGACTCGACCCACAAATTTATAGCATACATTTCAGAGTACCTCAGATGATACTCAGGTCGCATTGTTCCTCACCACACAACATTTTCAAACGTTTTTTGTTGATTAAAAGAGACAGGATTTTCCCATGTCGTCGTGTAGAAAGAGATGGAGATGAGCACGCTGAAGTAGCTTTAAATGTAGTTGAACGAAGTCCTTCTACTAGTATTCGTAGAATATCTCATACAACGGGAATTCCTCAAACCAACGTATGGAAAATTCTGCACCATGGTAGGCTTCATCCCTATCATTTACAAAAACTCCAGCATTTACTCCTCACTCACGATCCTCTGTAAAATACAAAAATGTGGCCGACCAATTTTCTTCATCTGAAGAAAAGTTACAAGAATAGAATAAAATTAAAAAAGAATAAGAATGAATGTAGAAGAAAAAATATAAATGAAACAAGCATAAATTACTGACAATATCACACAAATGTGGTAATTGTATTTTTGCTCGTTTCTTTAGGGAATAGTGTGATGGATTCATCTGTATATCTATTAAGAAAGAATATAGAACGCAACTTGATTTTTAAAGCAACGCGTTTTGTGTGTAATCATTTCCACTCATCCGTAAAATTCTTTTTACAAGTCACGTTGCTTAATATACTATTAAACTTATTTAATTCATCAAATTACTTATCGAATATTTGTATAAATGTATAAGCTGGAGATTATCTATTTTTTTATCTTGAATGGAAAGTTTGACTACATTCGTCTGGTCCAATATAATTAATTTGGTTTAAGTTGGTTAATACTCTACTATATAACAATTGAAAAATGTGTAATATAAAAATTTATGAAAGATTAAATGTGGATTTATTTGTAAGTCAATCGTAAATACTGCTAACGCTTAGTAATTGTTTATTTAGGAAATAGCGAAATATTGACCTTGGTCTCTATTTAAATAAAATTCGATGTGATATGCAGAAAATTTAGGTTATTTAAAAAAAATACTAGAAAATCAATTTTTGAGTAATTACACCGGTACACAAAATATAAAAATCTCAAGTGCGAAGGTACAGACCCTCCAGGTTATGTTCATTGAGGTACCGTTAAGACATTTTGGTTGGCTCTTAATTTTTTCTTATGGAAATATCAATATTTTCGCAAAAACAAAGGTTGAAACTCAAGTTATGGAACTTTTGTGCAGAATATGTCTTCACATACATATTCTATAACTTTTGAATTCGAATCACAACTGGAAGTTGTTCTTTGCAAAAATATTGACATTTCGAAGAACGAGAATAGTTCTTACATAAGAGAAAAAATGAAGAGCCAACAAAAATGTAACCTTCGCATTCGAGATTTTTTCTTTTGTGTGCCGGTGTTATAGGAAAGTTTGTCGGATGAGCAGAAGTAGACGTAGTCGATAGCAAATTTTCTGTAGTATTTAAGAAAGGTGCTGTTTTTTTAAATTTTATTTTTTGGGTTTTTGTACGATTTCTATTGCTCAGCCTTGTACGTAACGAAGATTTTTAAATCATTTGCAGATAAGCGCAAATGTTATTTTTATTTTTGTGTTTTTTATACAAAATCTACGGATTTTGGAAAAAAAATAGATACGTGAAATTTCTGATAAATTACATACCCTTACAAGCCATTTTCAAGCAAACTTTTTAAACTTTTACAGCTTGTTCCGTATATAATCCATTTTTTCTATACATCTGATTAATTTATTTAGCATTGAAAATTCAATTGTACTTATCTTCTCAGTCTTTGCCATCTAGAAAATTAATAAAACAACCTCATAATTAGGAAAGTCACTTTCTCGAACAAGTGTTATTTCCCTAGTGTTTTCCCCCTATATATATATATATAATTTCCCGCCATTTTATAAATCAAGTAATTTAAATTAAGACTGGATTGTAGCGCCATCTATCGCCAAATATGTCGACTAGCAATATTGGTCTATAAAACATCCGGCGCATTCACCATTTCGATGTTTTATGTTGAATTTACGATTTTCTGAGTTTCAAAAATTTTTCGAAAAACATGTTTTGGCATGT
>JAODAH020001700.1:0-23151 GCA_027574865.2 Coproporus ventriculus | reverse complement strand
GGCGTCTTCTAATAGGAAGAAGCTGTTCGTGGAGGTTCTCTACGTCTCGGATGGGGGAAATTCCGGAACACTTCTTGTTCCTGGTCGTCTTTTTTAGGACGTATGTCCTTCGTTTTAGCTTGGGCTTGTAAGGCCCTGGTAATCGGGTGCTCCATGTCCAGCTCCTCCCTCATGGCTGTACTAGACGTGGTGTGTGGTTCTCCTGTAATTAAACGCATTGCTCGCCTCTGGGTTCCTTTGATTCGGGATTGTTCTTCCTGGGTCAGCTTCCCAGCCCAGAGCTCGTGACCATAGCTCCATTGCGCCTGGGAAACTGCTAAAACTATTTTTCTTTTTGTGGCGATGGAGAGCTTGCTGTCCTTCCTGAGTATGGGTGTCATCCTGCCTAAGTCCTTCCAAGTAAATCTGTAATTAAAAAATATGCCCAAGTATCTGGCTCTACGTACTGGTGCAATATATGAATTAAGAAAACTCACTCTAAAATAATCCAGTGGAATTTTCCCCTTAAACGTCAGTAGTGTGGTTTTCTGTGGGTTGACCTGAATCCTCCATTCGTTGAAAAAGGTGGCTACTCTTGCTAGGTTCGCTTCGAGCGTGTTATTAACATGTTTTTATAATTAAACTTAAAATGATTTAAGATAATAATGTTTTTAACGGACTTTAAACGCGCTTTTAAAATAATTCCAAATAAAACCGTACGGCCGATGCACTCAGGCCACTTTAATTCCAGGCCCACTAGGCCAATGACGTCACTATTATTTTGAAATCGAGGCTACCTTATTGCCATACAAATAACCTCTACCTACCTTGTGTACTAGCTACTTGTGTAAACCGTAAATCGGCCAAAAATGAAACACAATGTCCCCCTGAGATGGTACGTAACTTATCATGCCAAGAGCGCATTATTTTAACCATTGAATAAAGAATAACCATAAGGAAACTTTTTTCCCTAAACTCAATTGTATAATAATATTTTGCTTTGCAAAGAAATAAATAAGTTTTAATTTTTTTTTCGCTTAGCTCTAATCAGATTGTTCCGATACAGTTAATACACGTAAAGATTTTAAGTTTATTAATAAATTTACATAAATAAATGAAAAACTCAATTTTGTGTAAGTTTCCCCACAGGAAAACTTGCAAAAAAAAGTAGGAAAACTAGCCCCATTTTTGTCCTCGTAAATTATCGTTCTAAAAAATTGAAATTAATGAATTTTAAATGAATCTTGTTACGGCATAATGTACTTAAGGATTCAATAAATTTTTCCCCATTTAAAAATAAATATATAGTTTACTATGTTCAAGCACACATACTTTCAAAATATCAAAATCGTGGCTCTGATACTTTCATGCCAAGAAAAAGTACAAATTTCTTTTTTTCTGTTAAACACAGTTTTGCTTTAAATTTTATGTGGATATTCGTTTTAATGGTGTTTAACTAAAAAAAAATTCCAAGGCTATATGTAGTTCGGGGCACTAATTAATCGAAAATGGGAAAACATGCCCTTGTGTAAACTAGCCCCGGTCTCCCCTACTAATTATTTATTAACCATCAAATGACTTAATGACTAAATATCCAGTACAATTAGTACAAACAAACAAAGATATTCACAATTATAATACAAGAGGAGTGGATAGCCTGCATTTGGAAGTAAAACATTGAACAATGTAATGTGGCGAGAGGGATTAAGGAAATATAACAAGCTTCAAAAAATCGAAATTGAGTTTTTTATGAATTTCAACATGTTATGACCTGAACGCTAAAAAGTAAGTCTGTCTGTCTAATGTCTGTGTGAATGTGTGTGTCGTCCATCTGCAGCCCTTACGTCCAAACTATTGGACCGATTTTGATGAAACTTGATATCTAGGACCATCATCACGTGTATTCGTTGCATTCTTAACTGATATTCTTTTAAAATTGTTGAAATACACTATTGTACGCCAAACGAAATTTTTTAACGAGAAAGTTTGTGCAGACCACCGTACCATTTATTTGTAAACCTGTGGTATTCAAAATATCATTTATCCATTTTGAGAATTTATACAAGTGGGAATTAATACAAGAAACTATAGGACGTAGAGGAACATTTTCTTTATGTATTTTTCGTAAACGGTAAATTTTTGGTGCTAATGAATTTTTTGTAATAAGCTTTTTGAAAAATGTTTCATTAATAAATTTTCTAAATATAAATTTTTAATTGTTTTGTTAACTTTATTTTTTATGGTACCAGTTACGTCATTCACGGAGTTAGATCCACAAACTTTTAAATAAGTTACTGAACATAAATTCTTGTGTGTTGGATGGAGAAGACGTTATGTTTTGCAATATGAAAATATATTAATGTTGTTAATGTTCCGGTTTTGGTCATATGGCAAGTAAATGCGTAAAGAGCGTAATACGTCCGAACTGTGCTGAAAATCATAATCTAATCGAATGCATGAATACCTTTAAATCGTACATTAATTGTGTAACGATAAACTTCTCAAGAAGCAGCAACACCGATATAAATCATTCAGTAATAGACATCAAATGCCCATTGTACCAGGAAATCATTAACAGTATCAGGTCAAGAACGCAGTACATATAGCAAACAGTATGCAAAAAAAGACAAATCTGATGATTTTGAGTCTCTCTTCAGACGTGTCAATGCAGTCTTTGCCTAAATCAAAAATTAGTTTACTAATAATAAATTGATGCTCAATGAGGACAAAACAACATGTATTCTTCAAACAAAGAAGAAACCATAATATTTCAACAATAACTTTAAATAACAACATTCTGCCACTATCGGATAGTGCACGCTTGTTGAGAATTCATGTGGATAAGTCATTAAAATGGGATGCACATATAAATTTCTTAGCCAACAAGCAAAACTCAGTTCTGTCAGCCATGCGCATTGCCACGAAAGAATGTGTTCAAGGTACTCTACGATCATTATATTTTAGCCACTTCAACTTACATCTGAAGTATGGAATCTTACTCTGGGGCAAATGCAGAAATGAACTTCTTAGTTGCATATTTGTCATTAAGAAGCGAGCAGTCAGAATTATTCATGGATTAAAAGCAAAAGAATCGTGTAAAAAAGTTTTTATAGACCTAAAAATACATACCCTGTATAACCTTTATATTTGTAAAATTTGTAATTTTATGTTTAAAAACTATCATAATTTCTAAAAAATGTTTTTATAGACCTAAAAATACATACCCTGTATAACCTTTATATTTGTGAAATTTGTAATTTTATGTTTAAAAACTATCATAATTTCTAAAAAATGGGTGTTTCCATGAATACAACACAAGACATCGCGACTTGCTAGTATTTCCATTATACAAAAAACAAATTTATTAACAAGGAGCTAGATATAATTGCATCAAAATATATAGCCATATCCCAAGTAGCATAGGAAACTCCACACAATTTAGCCAATGCAAAACTAACAAATAAATACATATTATTATTAATTTGTCAGTACTATTATCAGTAAGGTGACCAGATTTTGTAAACGCAAAAGCATTACGGACGGATGGAGGAGTCATGGCTTTACAATGTATAATTTTTTAGAAAAAATGAATGAGCTTTTTTGTGGTCCCACAAACATTTTTTCATTAAAATTGTACCATTTTTACAAATAACATACATACTGACTTTTTTTTCAGTCATCACATGTACAATTACTTCTCTCTTACCTTATTTTACAAAAAGCAGTACAAACAGTACCCTTTTAAGCAAAAGCAGTACCAACAAGTTGGGCAGTACACGCCTTCTGGAAGCAGTACATCTGATCACCTTATTATCAGTGACAATTTGCTTCATTTTAGTTTCATAATTTTTTAATTTATTTAAATAGTTGGTTATTTGATTTGTGAAATAATTGCATAATCGATCTTTTTCAGCATTTGTTGATAATTTATCAATTATATTTTCTAAACCTTCAATTAAATTAAAAATAGAGAAGTCTTTTGAGTTATCTTTTATTTAATTTTTAAATTTTCAAGAGCTGTAGATAAAAGTTTATCCATGACTTTTTCTTTATCATCATGGATGATAACAGTTGGTATTTGTGTGGATGTAAATGAAAGAGAGTATGCGTATGGATCCTTCCGTAGTTCTTTAAATTGAAAGTTTACATTTCTCTCTTGCAATATCTTCAGCTTTTCAACATTGGTTAGAGTTGTCCTACTTTCATTTTGAACTTCAACTTCGGTCGGTGGTGATTTTTTTAAGCTTTCTTTATGTACATTCGTACTACAAAATTCCAACATTTCAGTTTCTGGAATGCTTTCCTTTTCTACTCTACTATTTGTCATAGCTTCCAATAATTGCAACATTCTATCAGCAGCATTTTGTTTGGCAAGTCTCTTATTATACCCTTTTCCTAAAGCCTCATGCGATTTGCACACAATTTTCACTGTAAACACATCATTCTTCATTTCATTTTCAAAATATATAGGTGGTGGAATTTGATTTTTCATACAAAATTCATCTAAACTACTAACATGATCTTTTTCAGTTACAAAAGCAAAAGGAGACACCTTTGCAGATGTATCAACTTCTATTAGTTGTCCAGAACCATCTGCAGATGTCTTCCAAACATTTAAACTTTTTAACATTTGAACTGCTGCATTGAACTTTGCCGTTTTCTTATTTGGTCCTGTTCCTTCCGTTACATAATGTAAATGATGGCAGCGTATCATAAACAATCCATTTACAGTCTCAGATTCTTTATATGTTGCGTATGCATATCCGTTTTTAACTAAATATTCATTTAACCTTCCAATTGGATTATTAAAATTAGTTTTTACCGGAGTGGATATAAGGGGAGGTCCATTTGGTTCGAAATGAGAAATACTTAAGAGTTCCAGCATATTTTTCGCTGCGTCCTGTTTAGCTTCCTTTTTGTTAGTGGACATACCAAGGGCACTTTTTCCAACAAAGTGGCAGTGGCAGTTGAATTTAGGTCCCAAGTAACTAGTTTTATTTTCAAATTGATATAAAGGAACTGCAAGTTTATTTTTCGCGGCGAATTCTTGTAAAATCGTAATTTCACTTTTCATTTTGTCATAAATTTTATTAGAAAACTCTTACTATGTTTCTAAACTTTGATAAGATTGCACAATGTTTAGGAAATCAAGAGATAAGATAAACAAATTTTCACTTCAAATTAAATTTATTAAATTGAAATTATGATTTGTAAGTTAAAGATCGTTTAGTTTTAGGTTATGTGCACATTTGGGTGACGTTTATTTTATACAAAGCCTCCTAGATAAATAGCAAAGTCCTGTAGTTGATAAAAAAAATTGCTTTAAATTTTAAACAAAGACACCGAAAACTTAAATACAATTTATTGTAATTTATTTTAAATTTAAACCCATACCTGCTTTTTATTTTTACGTATTTACTTAATTATTTTTTTTTTGTAGTAGATACTAAATTGTTAATAAAACGCCTTTTTTCTAAAAACATAAAGAAAAAAAAGATGAACAAATGAAATATAAACCCTAATTTATGTAATTATTAAAAAAAAATTCTTTATAATATTAGGTAAGTAAATATTATAATTCCTGTTTCTCACCTCACATTTTAAATCTAGCTTTGAAGAAGAATTTGTCAATAAAGCCGAAACGTTGGCACAATATTAATTTATTAATTGTGAATTTCAATTGTCCCATTCTCAAAAATATATGGGGGATTTCAAAACGAGTAAAAAAAATTTCCTCATCAGTTTTTTCAAGTATGGCTCTTGAACCCTATGTTCTATTCGATGTAGTGGATACATAAATGTGTAAAATGTATTATGCAAAGCCTCCTACAATGTAGGAGGCTTTGTATTATGCTATCCATCTGAGTAAGTGTTTGTAGTTAGTACCCAACATGTTCGATCTGCATAGAATTCGCATATTTAATCACACGAGCGTGATTTGACATTGTCGCAAAATGTTGTTTTTTTTAAATTTTAATGTGTCACCCACCTGTGCGCAAGTAGAAACTTATTTTTGGGGTACTGGAGGGAAAGGTACATCTTCTTTTAACATTCTAGATGACGCCCGTGTAAGCAGATCTTGGTTGATTTTGGTTGAATACAGACAGAATACAACATTATATTGTACATAAGTATATTTATTAAAAATACAAATCTTTGAAAAATACATATAATGCTAGATCACAGCATAAAAATACAAGTTTGTTGCTAAGAAAAAATGAAGTGAAATAATGAACTTCATTGTAATATAAAAGCACTCCTCCAGAATTATATGTTTCAATATTGAATGAGTTCTCTTAAGGAATGTTTTTAAATTGCACTCTGCAATGATTATTGAGAAAAATATTTCAGATTGAATATTGAGAATCAAAATCTATTAAAATATTATAACTTGAGAAATTTTATATAAACAAATCAGGCTTTCATTAAATTATTTTTCATTTATTTATGAAAATATAAAATAAATTTCATTTAAAATAGGCTTTGCTTCTTCAAGATATAAAATAAATAAATAAAATGCATAGAAAAGATATGTATATATCACATTTTTAGTAAAGTGTGTTTTTATTTACCTTTGTTAAAGTGTAGTTGAAGTAACAGTGCTCACTCCATGCACTAGTATAGTTGGTGGAAGATCATTTGTAATACATTCTAGTGTATCTAAATATTGACTCGCTGTTTCTTCAGATGTAGGCGGCTTGGGTAGATAAATAAATGTCACTGCTGTTTGAGAAGAGTGCAGCTTAATTAAATTATTGCAACTGTAACAAATAAAAAAATATATTGAAAATTAATACAAACTAGATTAATGGGTAAAATGGATGGAAAAGAACATGGTGACTTAAAAAAACACTTAAACTAGTGGATAAATTATTATTTGAAGTAATCTTCTAATGAAATATTCTTCTGCCATTAATCAAGATGCCATATTTAATATATTGTTTCAAGGTTATAATAATTATTGCTATAAAATTAGTTCTGAAGAACCTTATCAATTAATTCAAACTATCATAAAGTTCAGTTTGTACCGCGATAGTTTTATTACAATAGTTTCTCATGATTACACTATCATAACAGCTACAATCGTCTAGTTGACTTGATAGTCACTATCAAATAACCATTTTAATTACATGGTGAAAATATCATGAATTGGCACAAAGTATTTGTGGTTAAAAAATATTTAAGGTTAGACACACAGCATTACCTGTTTAAATAATTTTCAAATGATGAGTTGTGTTTTTCAAATACTTGGCTCCAATCTGGTATTTGATAAATTTCAGCGATGATTCTCAACATAGATAACATCTTTTTGATTTTATCAATATGATTTTGTTGTGCTAATGTGTTTATTGAAAATGATGATTGTCTCGTTTCATCACATACACATATTCGCAATGTTAATCGTGACCATTGTGGAACCATGTTTACAATACATGCTAACTGCATCATGAAGAGAGAAGTGACATCAAAAGCATCATTTTCACCAGGATGAAGAAGATTTATAGGCCAAACATCAATATATTGTTTTTCTTTAATCCTAAAAATTTTTTATGGGATAAATTAATTGATATTAAATTAAATATTGGATTAAAACTTTATAGTTCATTATCAAACTAAAAGTTTAGAAGAGGGGGGCGCGGCGGAGTAGGATAATTGGTCCTGGGATATTTAGGATTTATATGCATGTGATGTTGTCATTTATTGATTTGTGTTTTAAGATTCTTACTTTTTAGGATCCTTATTTAGGTTATAAAAATTTCGGCAGACGCAAAGATTTTTATTAAAACGAAGAACGTCTCCCATCATTTGAACAAATTCTAGTGGTTCCAAAATTCTTTCTTCTGATAATGGAAAAATATCTTCATTAAAATCTTTACTTTTATATGACGATTCATCACTGAAATAAATGCATTTTATTTTTATTTGCTAAAAGTGAAATAAAGAAAAAATTATAAAACCTTTGTAGAAAATCCTTCGGAGCTTGTTGATCTAAAAATCCTAGGACCACTGTATTAGGTTTCATAGCACCCATTCCAGATAATCTCATTAAATGTTGTAAACCTGACCTCACATTTTCTGCAACTGTCAATTCAATAAAAGCCTTTACTTTCAGATGGTCCACAAGATTTAACCAATGTGGAGTTTTCTCTAAAGTCGGATCTTGTTCTTCAACATTTGGATTTTGAGTGATTACATGCCCTAATACATATAAACCCCCTTTTTTTAAGTCATTTATGAAATCAATAAGTGGACATGCTGATCTAGGGCTATTTATTAATAAAAGCACTTGCGGACGCCAAAATTTCACATGATCTTTACGAGAATCAAGCAGGAGCAAATATTTCCTAACCTAAAAAAAAAAATAATAGTTAATAAACTCAAGGAACCATTAATCAATAATTATTCTAAAAACAACCCGAAAAACCGGACTTAACATACACCATACGCTAACTAACTAACTATTCTAAAAACAACTAAAGGTCATCACAGGATTTTTTCATGAATCTTTATCTTCCAAAAAGTTGCATATTAAATTATTTGCATAATTTATCATTTCACTGAACCAGAAACATTATAAACACCCAATATAATCGTATCATTTTCTTTAATTATTGGATTTTGGCATAACATTTTTTTATACAGAAATTTCTTTAATAAAAATGGGTTTTGATCTTTGAACCTAACTACTAACCAAACTAAGGGTTTACCATCCTAAACTCACAATTTTATTTTTAAATGAAAAGTAAAATTAAATTACCTGATGGAATATGAGGGCTTGACTTATGCTTCCCCAATGTGTTTCTTTTGAAGGTGAAAAGAGGTGTAGGATGATCACCAAAACCAAACACATCAATATACTACAAGCTGCATAAATAGGACTTATTACAAACATCATTATAAAGGTTCCTGATAATCCAAAAAATGCTGTATGCCAGGAGAAGTAGTTGAAAGTTGGACGGAAGTTGGGTGCACTAGCTAGCTCCAAACCTTAAATGTTCTTTTCATTAAGGATGAATCGGTTTAAAGTTGTTATATTACTTACCAAGACAGGCAAGATTGGTGGCTAAGTAACTTAATAGAAATAAGACTGAATTTAACTGTGCAATTAAATTTAATGAGCCAATTAGGAGAACCAATTGTACCAAGAGCCATGTTACGATTACGGCTGCAACTGGGTTTCCTTTCCATGTTCCTTTTGGAATAAAGCTCAATAAAGAACCTGCAAAATTAAAAAGATTAGTATAACAGTTTTTTATTTCACTAGCGGAATAATAATATATTAATAAGTGAATGTAATCACTTGCGTAAATGAAGGTATTGGCCCAAATTGACTATGAGTGTGTTACTTAGTCATTATTCCATGTATTTAATAAACTGAAAAAGTTATTTGACAATATAAAATAGTTTTTAGGTGTACGTTAAATTTATAGGGCCTTACACAATACAATCTGCAGTACAATTTATCGTAACGACTTCGGTCTGAAGGACAGTTGTATAGTGTATGGCGCTTCTGTACTGCCTGCAGTGTGACCGGGTCGCAAAAACTGTAGTACGGTTTTTCTTTTTTTTGCTAGCGTACAACCGAGAAAATGATTTTTTAAAGAGTTAACCTACAAATTATAACAAATAAAATTAATAATTTGTGCACTATCAAAATATGATGATTTCAAAAGTTGTGGCTTTCTAGACCTAAAGGAACGTCCTAGGCAGATTTTTAGTTTTAGGCTGTTTTTCCAAGTGTTTTAAGTGCTTCAATATTTTTAAAATTCTGAAAAATCATCTTACAGCACATCCAAAATATGCATTTGAAAACACGAAAATGGCGGCCAAAAAAGACGCCTTTTTTTAACTACTTCAAAATTTCAGGTTTAACCCTTAAGAGTATATGTTTTAAAATGCCTATAATTTGGAAATGTATATCCGTTACTTTCATAATTATTTGAGAAAACTGATTTTTCAGGAATTTTCTTATCAAAGAAAATTTATAATTAAAATTGTAAATGCAAATGTTTGAGGTTTAAAAGCAATGACAATCAGGCGCCAGTAATCTAAGCTCGTTAAACATATTAATATAATATATAATTTCAATTTCTTACCAAATACATTATCTTTTGCTAATGCTTCCAATACTCTTGAACCACCAATTGTATTGCTTAAAGCAGCTGACCAGGTTGCAGTAATTAATCCCACAGCAATTGTACTAGTAAACACATTGATACCAGCCAAATACAAATAATTATTTTGTAGCAAAAACCGACTACAGGTAGCTGCTGTTAAAAAAGATATAGTGATGTAACTGAGTAATGTAAATCCGATTGCAGAAAGTGTTCCATTTGGAATTGATTTTCCAGGATTCTTCAATTCCCCTGAAAGTAAATTAATTCCATATAGTTTAGTTCTAAGTAAAACTGATTAGATATTATAAAGAACATTTTGCATAGGCAAAAGAGGTTTCTGAAGAAATGCAACTATATTCAAGATAAATTTTTTCAGCCATCTTTTCATATTAATATAAATAATTTATTTACCACTCATATTTGCACCAGCCATAATTCCAGTAACACCCGAAAACAAGACCCCAAAAACTGAAGCAAAATCTACGAGATTTCCATGTGGTGTTGTGTAGTCTCTTCCATATTTTGAGTACAAATTTTTTGCTAAAGTAACAGAACTCAATCCTGTATAATTACCAAAAGCTTTATGAGTTGCATTTTGAACCAACTCATTAGTACTAGGAATCTCAACCTAAAACAATTACTTCATGATTGACGTCAATATAAAGGACGTGTGAGACCAACGGTCACCATAAATTAAAAATTGAATTAAAAAATAAATAAATAAATTTAAAAAAAATTATTAATTTCTGAATCAACAAGGCAAATAATAAGTTTTTACTATAAAAAAATTGTAGTGCATGGGACCCGTTTTTTTATTTTCTGAATACATGGTGGCACTCAACGTGTTAAAACAGAGGTACAGAAACTTTCAAATTTTTTCACATGCGATCTTCACAATTAGCAAAAACATTAGAAATTGCATAGCAATAGTCTCTTACTGTGGTAACACTTTGTAAGGAAGAATATGATAAATTCATAGTTATTCATTTAATTTACAAAGCAGATAAATTGCACTTCCTCCAAATAAAATGCAAATTAATCATCAACAATTTGCAAATTATATATTTTGTTAGAAGCAACTAATTAATATTTACTTTCTGAAATATATAATGTATAATTAATTACCTCTATATGTCCTTGGTATATAAAACTGAAGAATGTGATTGCCAAACAACTGCATACTGAGAAGAGAATAAAAACGCTTGTTTTTGCAAACATGCTTGCTCCAATCAAACATACTAGTAGATTTATGGTGTTTATACAAGAACAATATAAGAATTGGTACCATCTGCCATCAGGAATTGCACCATTTGCAAGATAACCTAAACAGAAATAGCTAACACTATTAATCAATTTAATTAAATTTTAACAATTAAATTACAGATAAACAATTCAGTAAAGATAGCAAGCAGCGGGTCATGAATTCAGGTTTTGATTTTGTATCTGAAATTTAATTGTTAAAATTTGTATTTTGATCCTATTTTATATTTGACTCCTTTTTATTAATATTGAAATTGAAACAAATAATAAAAACACAATTAACATATCACTTCCTATCCACTGATGGCCCCTTAAATTAAAAATTTGCCTAGGACATTCCTTTTAGGCCTAGAAAGGTAAAACTTTGGAAATTATCATATTTTGCAAATACAAACTTATGTTCAAAATTTTAGCTAAATCACTGGTAAAGAACCTGGAAAAGTTTCATTGAATTGAATGTCCCTTATACAAAGTAATATGAATATTTTAATATTTAAAGTAATATTTTTTATAAAGAATTGGTAGAAGAACTATATAAAACGAAAATGTTACCTGAAGGTCCAAAATTTTCTATAATGCCTTCAACACATCCTGATATACATAGAGCACTGCTGACAACATTTGCAAAAAAGAACAAGGTTCCAATTGAACCACCAAATTCAGGTCCTAAAGTACGACTTATCATGACTAATGGAGTTAAAGAATATTCATCATTTATAAATATGTACACAAAAAATTTCAAATATAATTAATGGTATTACAATAAAATTTATTATTAATTAAAATGACCAGATTTTGTTTAGTGGAATGCTCACCTAAAAAAAGCAAGATGGTCATGACTAAAATATAAAAAAGTTGAAAATGTCCAGGTGCAACTAAACTATTTTGAGAAATTGAAAATTGTTTTTGCAGTTGACTTTTTTTTATCATCGACCCAAAGTTACTTGAAAAGGATTTTCTAGTATTATAATTCTTGTAAAAAGTTGTGAAATCTTGACTATAATACACACTTTTCTTACTAATTTTTGGCACGAAAAAAATTGGGTGCTTATTACACTTACGTACACATCCCACATCAAGTAAACTTTTTTAAGCAAAAAGGGAAATTTTGCTTTTACTTTTGAGAAGATTTGGATTTAAAAAAAATCATTTATTGAATTCATCATAAAAAGGATACAGTATGCTCCACCACCTTCCACAGCTCCATTAGTCGAAATTGCGCAGACAGATGCGACAGTAAAGATTAAAATCAAATAAGCTATGGAAAATTGTACTAGTGTCACTAATAACCCTGCATTTCCGACAATATATCCTACAAACAAAAATGTAAATTGAACAATAATTATAAAATTTACCTTCTCACTTACCCATTCGTAAAAAAATTAATGCTGAAAACATAGATAACGTAACAGGACTAAACACCCCTGCAAATGTCCCTAAAGTTCTAGTTTCTGATTGTTCAGTAATCGTTCCAAACTCCACATATCCACCATCGTTAATTCGAGGCTCAGTGCGACTCAAGAAACCTGATATCTTCCGAATGAATCCACCCCTATTAGAAACCAATGGACTTTTATCAGTCGCATCACTGTTAGTAGAACCTACTTCTGGTGCTAACATTTCAAACAGCACTAACACATCACAGACTTTATAAGGTATTAAGAAGACTGATAAATCATAATTTTGTGTTAAAAATTAAAAACATGTAATTGCTTTGTTATTGTTAGGAATCAGGTGGGGCAAAGTTTAATTATGTAAAATATAAATATAAATATCTAAATTTGGTATGAAAGACAAATTAGAATGAATTACAATTAAAATATGTAATTTGTATACAAGTGATACAAATTAAAGTAAACAATAAATCACTGCTTTGACTAATTTTAAATGCAACGTTGCCTAATAGAAATAGGTCATCATTTGCGTACAGATATAGAAATGTTTTTAATAAATGAATTTATATTTATTTTTTCAGAATATTAATATTCTTTTTTCTTTTTAATTTGATAATTTAAATTCGGGTCAAATTATGTTCATTATTTAATAGATTCTACAGAAGCAAATAGGAATATTTTTACCACATAATCAAAGCAAGCTCCGCCTCTGAGTGTTTAGGCGCGCGTTTGAAAATTACAGTTTGATGTAACAAAATAAACTGTAAAATGAGGAAAAGAACAAATATTGTTGAAGGATTCCAAGTGAAAAATGTCACTTTGTACGGTTGGGTTCCCCAATTTTTTTTTCAATTAGTTCGTGATATTCTGGAGACAAAAGTAGGAACAAAAAGAGGCAGGGGTAGGCTTAGATTAGACTATTGCTTGCAAACAGTGAAAGGATACATTATTTTTAAGGAAATGTCTACATTAGCTTTGGATAGGTGAAAATGAAGATACGTATTCAGCCAATATCTGAATTGATGATAATGATGATGATCCAACCTGCTGAACATGCACCTGCATGTGTGTATGCATTTTGCCTTTTTCTATTATGAAATTAAAACTACTTAAGTTGTAAGCAGCTTGTCTCTGGTTGTAAGCATAAATGTGTGTAGATGGACGTTACTTTATTGCGATTTTAGGAAAATATGTGAATATGTGAAATCATACGGTCTGAAACTGTTTCCCTGGAGCTCGTATTTTGTAGGCTTCAGCTTTCGTCTCGGTCTGCAATATACATTTAGACTTGGAAAAAGGCCTGTCTTAAACCTAATGATGCAAATAACTATTTTCAACCTACCTATCTCAGCTTTGATAAGCAGTATCGTTTGGTTATTGTCCTATTGTCTATCCTTTTCATCGTTTTTTATACATAAAAAGCTGCAAAAGAAGGATTGGATAGTAATTGGGTTTTTTTAAAACGTTGCTACTGGAACATTTGTGACGATCTAATAGCGCCGAAATAATCAATTTTTTAATGACTTTGTTTTCCAAAACGGCACCAAGTAACCTTTGAAAGGGTTATGACAACATTTTGAGAGTGTGATTTTTCTGAATAATCATAATCGTCATAGATATCAATAGATTTACCTTCATTACAATGTAGTTGTATTTATTTTTGCTTACAACAGCTAAAAATATTTTTTTAATAAAAAATGAAACAAAAAAATGTAAATATATACTTTTATTTATAAATATACCCATAAGACAATCAAATATGTAGGTACAATATTAGAGTACAATATAGAAACGCATCTAACTAAAAAATAACATAACAAATCCTAATCTAAAGAACTCGATATACAAATATATTATTAATAACAAAATAATATAATTAAAAATCATTCTCAATATTGCTGTGAGATAATTTAATTTTACAATAATAAGACAATATAATATAATTATAATTGATAATAATATAAATAGAAATAATTTGACTGCAATTTTTTGTATCACAGAAAATTTAAGAGCAGTCTTTGATAATCAATATATCGAATCAATGAAATTGTTACACTGCAAATTACCTCAAGGAATGTTCATATCCAATTTACTCCTTTTATAATAATTGTCTACAAGTAACATTTTTTATTATTGTGAGAATATATATTCCAAAATTTTGGTCCACAACTCTATATGTTATACATACTTTCTTCAAGAATTTTTTTTTTAATAATTATTAAGACTTTATTTTTTGAAACATTTAAACAAAACATACTTGAACATTATAGTATACTATATGTCATGTGGGTAAATTTATTCTTTTTTTTGTTTAAATAAATTACATTCTAGGTATAACAACATATTTATTGGAATGTTTGTGGTACATCTAAGTTTTCTTTTTTTTCTTTTTATATGTAGGTACAACCATATTCTCTAATTTTAAAGATTTTTTTTTTATTTCATGCAAGAAAATCATCAAGTAACATCAATAATATTATACTATCAACACCTAAAAAGGCAATTTACAATGATTATCATAGTTCCTATTATTTTTTTTTTCTTTCTTCTATATATTTTGATGAAAATATATGTATATTCTTATTTATGTTTTTAGAAATGTATTGAATTGTATGGAATAATGCTTAAGATTTTATAATGATATGTTAATTGAAATTATAGTCTTTGAAAGTTATTTAATTAATCTAATTTTTTGATACATTATCAAGTAGGTGGTAATTTTTGAAAGATATTATCTTGATCAGATTTTATTAAGAGTCCACTCAGTGTTATATCAAAATCATTAAATAAATGATTAATTTACGTAGTTGTAAGGTTAGAAAATGATTTGGTCAAAACTAAACTTATTCAATGATGCTTTTTAATGCAGCATAGCAGGAGAAAATAAATAACATGAAGGAATAATTTAAAAAGTAGGGGCCAAAATTGTTTAAAACAAATGTATTGTCTATAAAGAATTTGGATGGAAAAATTATTTATAGGAGAAAATGAATGACACAGGTTGGTAGTAATAAAAAATGAAAGGTATGGCCAAGAAAATAAAGATATGGAGAGCTGTATCCAATTAACCCTTGGATTGATTACCCCGAAGAAAACAAAATTATATTCTATAAAATTGACTTGGTGAGATTAATTTTGTTGATACCTGCCTTTTGTGATTAAATTTATAAAACAAATATTTCTGAATAATCTATATAGAGATATTGCATAGTTTCGTTAATTTTTACATTTGCGCATACGCATTTGAATTTTCTTTGACTATTTTCTTTAAGGCATGTCTCCACTATGCCGCTGTTTGCCAGTTGGAGAGGCCAGTTGGCAAATCCAGTGGCTGTTAAAACGTCCACGTCTATTTTGACATTTAGTTTACCCGCACAATGTTCACAGATGATGAAGGTACGTGATGCCAGTGGTTGGCACGTCGCCACTCTCCGTTCTTATTGGCTTTCTTTGAAGAAAGCCAATATTCTTTAAAGGACAATGAGACTTGAGCGATTTTTATTGGCTCGCTGTTAACATGATGGCAAGTGCCAACGATCACGTCTACATTATAGCTGGCATTGCCAACTAGCAAACAGTGGCATAGTGCGTGTATTAGTTCTATCCCATTAAACCTAACAGTTCTTATGCCATTCATATATCAATCTGTGGATTTCATTAATTAATATTTCAATCTAACAATACAAGTATATATTAATCCATTGGATTAAGTAAAAAGTGTTAATTTTGTAAAGAAGTTACAGAACGTATGGCCAGTACAAGTCAAAAAAAAAAAATTAATCATTAGAACAGTGGATACAAACATCTAAAAATAAAAAGGCACAAGTTGAAGAAAATTATTAAATTCATCTTAATGCAATATTCCGCATACAATTCAAACATCCTACAACATTTTAACACATGCTATCCAAAACTCTAGTTATAAACATACAATCTGCATTAAAATATTAGTGTATAATTTATATAATTACTAAAAATATGTATATAATATATTCTTTTAAGAAGAAAATTGCAGGTCCATATCAACCATTTTGTTATTACATTTCATTTCTAAATCCCCAATTTAATATTTGAATATTTGAATGCAAAATGTATTAATACGTACGACCGTTATCAAATTTGTTAATTCTTATTCTCATCAAAATTAAATCAATAATCATGGTATATGCAAACATGTAATATGCATTAGTTTTTCAGTCTTCTCTTAGAATATGTTGCAAGACTCCAAATTTTTTTTTAAGAAGTCATTGTGGTTTCCTTATGTGATGCATATAAATAAATTAAACAAAAAGATGTATTAGGGTTTGTAGGTATAAGATATGTCATCCGATTTCAAATAGTAGAATAAAATACTTTTTCTTGATATCGTCCATAAAATTTTGCCAGTGATTTAGCGTATTGTTGTATAACTTCGATTTGAAAATGTATTAAATTAATAGCATTTTATTAGAATAAATTTTATAGTAAATCTTTTTGGTATCTTTCTTATATTCAGAAGTATTTAGTTGCTTATATTAATAATTTGATGATTTCAAAGAAAAAGTATAATATATACTTCAGCACTAAAATGATTTTTTATCACTCATAGTACTTCTTGACACCCCAGCATATCAATAACCAATGAAAACGTGGAAAACGTGAAAGAAATTACTTTGAATTATCGCCGAAACACCATCAGAGAGGTCGCTGATGATGTTAGCATATCAACTGGCTCATATGTTTTATGTATCAAACATATAGCAGCAAAATTTGTTTTAGAATTGTTGAAATTCAAACAAAAGCAGCGCCGAATGGAACTTGCTAAATAAAAACAAAATTGATGCAAAAGTACTGAAACTTAACGTATCATGTGATGAAACATAGGTTTACGGATATGACGTCTAAACTCCGAAATCAAACGCGGTGTTTATATTGACGAAAGGAAGGACGATGTTGCTAACTTTCATTTTCATTATTTTAACAACTATGTTTTTTATTTAAAGATGTTTTTATTAAAAAATTTGATTTAATATAGAAGATCACATAGTTTACGTATATTTATGAGTTGGTAGATAATTGTAGTGAAAACTTATTACACAACCCCACAATAATGTCCTGTTCATTAACATAGAATGACATATTTATTATATCTATTTTAGGCTTTCGAATTCAATTTCGAGGTCTAATTTACTCCATCATATCTTATTTTTCCAAAAACATAACATAGTTCAAATATGTGGTCGCCAACCTTCTTTAGAAAACGGCATGATAAGAAGGAGACTAATAGAAACATTCAAAATAACTGGAAATTCAAAAAATTAGAAAATGAAGGGAAAGAAAATTAGAAAAATAAAAAATTAAAAAATTAAAGTTCCAAAAATCAATAATTTAAAAATCTTAAAAATTAAGAACTCCAAAATGGAAAACTGAAAAATCAGAAAATAAAAAAAAAGTAAAAAGTATCAAGGAAATTCTTTTTTTCATTTACTTCTCAAAATTTATATTTAAATCTCACGAATATCTGTCCCAACATTTTGATATTTGGAGATTCAACAATCGATATTTTGCAAATTTGACATTTTTGTAAATTTTCATTTCACATCTTGCCATCTTTGCCATTTGAAATTTTGTTTCGTGTTTCCTCTAGTTTCCTTTTTTTGTCGCACGCTAATATGATGGAATAAATTGCATTTCGGATTTAGATTCAGAAGGATACATATTTTATAGTTTGACGAATAGGACATTTTCTTGTGTTTTTAAAAGAAATATTACAAAATTAATAATTTAGATGCACCAAGCAAAGGAAATTTTGAATTGTCATTCTAGAAATCTATACATTGGAGTATACATAATTCTTTTCGTGTGCTATCCTTCTTCCAATACATATTATATGTTTTTCATTCCTTATATCTAACACTATTTTAACAATTACAATTTTTTATTTATTAATTGTTTGAAATTATTATGGTAAGAAGAAGAATCGATTTTAATTTAGGAAGGTGAGTAAAGAGTAAGATATATTGCTAGGATAAGATAATTGCTTTATGTTTAGAATATTAGTTTTTTTTTTGTATTTTAAAGATTTCAAAGGGTAAAGAAAGTGGTACATTTTTACGAGTATTAACATACATTATATATGGTTCTTTTTTTTTGTTAACTGATTATACAGTTGGAATTTTGTTACATAATTACATTTAATAAATCACAGCAAAGTATATCATATATTTTTCCCATTTTCTGAGTGTATATATGTATATAACATTTATAAAGGTAAGTAGTCAAGAAAAATATATATATTTATATATTTGTATTTTTTTTTTTCATTTATAGAAAATTTTTATGCAGTGGTAAACTTTATAAAATTTGATATAAGTAATATTAATATATAAATAACCGTGGGGTATATTGCTGCATAAAAATTGACTTCGATATATAAAGAATTTATGAAAAGTGAGAATAGAGGCTTCTTCACATGATGAAAGGAAGTTATAAATTAAACCGGACTCACACTTTTCAATTAAATGAAACAAGAGTTTTCGCTTCTTTGACTTTTATTTAAAAAAAAAAGAAAAAACATTCAACATATATATTTTGGTTGTTTTTTTTTTTAAATAAAAGCGAAGGAAATAAAAACTTGTTTCATTTAATTGAATTAACCTTCAAAACTCCGATAAAGTAACTTTGATATTTTTTGTTACACTTTTCATGCATTCCGTTTATTTATTACGAATGGGTTAACTTAAATTCCTTGATTCAAATCCTTGATAGCTTGCAATATGCGCTTAACATGACCTACCTTAGTAACACCTAATTCCTTAAGATCTCTCCTAGCTAATGTAAGCAGTTCTCTGCCACGAATATCATTTTTAGTAAAACTGTCGATATATTCGGATAGTTGAAGGGTATCGAGCCAAGTGGCAACTTCTTGGGTTCCCCACGTTTCCACATCTCGGGTTTTGCTGGATGGTACTTGACTTGCATGAGCGCTTGATCCTTTGCGAAATTTGAGTGAAAACAAGCTCTTACGTTTATGTTCAATCTGGAAAGTTAAAGTAAATTTAAACAATAATAAAAAAAAAATGAAAAGTTTAATAAATTAGTTTTCTTACTTTGGAATAAATTTAATCAACGCAATTGTGGAGTCAGTCAGATGAGATGAATATTTAATTGATGATAAATCATCGAGGACATCGCATTAAAATGAATGTTAATTGCAATTTATAAGTGATTGTGTGAAAAACACCACTTAGTTGAATAAAATGGCCGCCGTGTCACATATGTACATAAACTATTTGAATTTAAGATTTTTTTAATTAGAGTAGCTACTGAAAGAAATTTTTTTAAAGATGAAAGTACTTTACCTGATCTCCAGGTAAGTTTTGCAAAAAGGCTAAACTGCCACTTGCTGTATCGTACATAACACATTTCCGTAATTCCAATTCAGTATTTGCTAAACTTGCACTTAATTTGTTCTCCAAATCTTCCCTTAAACGTAACTTATCTCCTCTATCATGTAACAAACAACAGCTTTCTTCATATAAATTTTTCACTGCAGTCAATAATTTTGTAAATTCAATTCTTAGTAGAGGTCCTGTTAGAATTTTTCCTCGAGGATGAATGTTTTCTAAACATTTGTCAGTTTTTGTAGCTAAACTGTATAAATCACTTTCTAGAGTATAACTTATCGCTAATATCTTGATCCATTTGGCTATAGAAGTGGCACATTCGATGAAATTGATTAATAAATGATATTCTTCTTCTGTGAATAGAATGTCAGGTTCATTAGATGTTTGAGGTCTTTCTAAGAATGTGACTGTGGAATGTCGCGGTTCGTGACTATGTACTGGTCCACTGAATGAATGTTGGCGGATCTTTTCAATGTGCATACCCAAGAAAGATTTTTCGTGGACAGGCATGCTTTGTCTGGTTAAGCTAGATCTGGCTTTGTCATGGCTAATTGATGGGCGTTGTTTATTTCCTTGGGCTGCTATGCTTTGCCGTTGCTTTTCTTCCCATAATCTTAATGAGTTTTCTAAAGCTCTATTGCGATAAAGTACTTGCATGCGATTTTTATGATAAATTCTTATGATGCCGGGAGGTTGAATCCATGCTTCTCCATCTACTTGTATAGGGACACCTTCATCACCTAAAAATATTTAATTAAATTTTCATCAACATTAAATATATAAAGAATATTCATCTACCTAATATATTGATTTGTATACTTTGGCACTGAGCAATTCTATGATGTTGCAGCTTAATTAATCTAGAGGCGGCCATTTGTACAGAGCCGAATACAGCCACCACTTCCAAAATTTTATCATCAAAAGAAGGTGCTAAGAAAATATCATCTTCTTTATTACCTCCCCAAAAATTAATTCCTCCCATAAAGCTAAAATGCATTAAATTAATAAAAATTTCAAAATCAGGAAAGAAGAAAATTCACCTTGGAATGTTCAAAATTACAATCCCTTGCAGATGTGGTAACGGAATCCTTTGACCGTCACACTCTAATTGTACTCTTTGTTCTAAATTCTTATAAGTTTTTTGTAAAAATTGCTTGCTCCCCAAAACACCATACCACATATAATTTTTTGCTCTGGATCTACACTTTTCTGGATGTACTTCTCTTTTATGATGGAAATCTAACGAAATTTTTGCATCAATTCCAATTCCGAAATAATTATTCATAACACATCTTTCGAAGAAACCTTCTAAGAGAGTTTCATCTGGGTCAATTAGGGGGCTTACAGCTGCACATAAAGTATCCGCATTGGCCAAAAGACATTTGCCGATGAATCCTGTTCCAGTACTAACATCTAAAAAAAAAAAGACGAAGGATTGTAGATTTGAGAGAATATTAGTTTTTGGTCTTACTTGGCCATGAAGGTAGACGCACTAAAGGGTTGATAATGGGAAGTTTTCGGGTTTCTTTTTCTTTGTCTTTGTCTTTGTCTTTATCTTTATCTTCTTTTTTTTCTTTCTTTTCGGTTTCTGAATAGAATTTGCTTGTAGCTGCGGCAGCTGCCAAAGCAGCTGTTTCGGTCGGGTTCAACATACTACAACAAGAAATCCTTCGGGTAGCCGCCGGTGAACACGTCAAGAATTGCTCGTTGTCGATGTTGAGGAGGTTATTATTAGGACCCTCATTTGTAGCTAATTCTGACTTTGTGGTTAAATTATTCACATCGAAATCGGTTTCAATTTCAATCGAGGTTTGATTATTACATTTGCCAGGTTTCTCATTATTCTCGGGAGAAGGAGGTTCAACTATAACACTAACTTGTGGGAACTTATTTTGATCTTTATTGAGATTGTTATCACTTCCTTTTAGCTCCATTTCGATTTTATTTAAACTCGTTTTAGAACTTTTGCTTTCGTTCTCTTCAGTTAGGGTACTTTGTCTATTTGGGTTGCTCGCAGTTTTCGATATTTTCGATGTTGTTGATCGCCGTTTGAAAGAGCGTCTTGCAATATCGTTGCCTTCAACAAACTGTGCTAAACTACAATATCTTAATGGTTCGTTTTCATTGAAGGTGTCCACGAGTACATGTTGAGACATAAAGGCACGATTTTCGAATCCGAATTGTGTGTCTTCTTCTTCTTCTTCTATTATTGGGCGTGATTGCCTTCTTTTGCGATCAGTCGAATCGCCTTTTAAACTCTTCCTGCGTTCATATTCATGCGAACACGTAGCCGTATCATCCGTATATGTATTTTCAATGCTATCCAAATCAAAGCCGAACATATCATTACCTGGAGAGAAAGAATGGTCAGTGTTTAATGAAATCAATGTGTTTGATGATAAATGAAGGTGAGGGAGTTTTTGTTATGTATGGGTAAGTCGTACCTAACATAGAACTTAGATCATCCAGTAGAGATTCACCTGGCAAAGCATCCGAATTAGGGTTTGTATCTGTTTCAGGAGAATCGATGTGTCCAATGTGACCATTCAAATCTTCGCCGTCGCTGTCTTTTTGCGGACAGAAAGATTTCGCTTCGAGTATTTCTGAAGTTATGCTGGCCTCTTCGTTCGACATTGCAGAGAGTATACTACTGCATTCTTTGTCTTCGTCGTAATTTTTATAATCTTCAGGAGAAATCGTTTTATCTTCATCTGTCATTGGTTTATCGGGTTGTTTTGGAAGTTTTTCAAAATTCAAATCGGTGTTATAAATTGAATCTTTCGTTAAACATTCAGATATTTCTTTGCTTAAAGATGTACAAGTTTCTAGAAGAACTTGTTCTGTGAGATCTGAATGTAAACTAAAAAATTAAAATATTAGGGACAATATACAGAAGCTCAATAAAGTTATAGATGAATAATACCGGACATAGAAGACTTTATATATATATATATATATATATATATATATATCTATATATATAAAATAAATCTCTCGTAGATAACAAGGTTTCTT
>JAODAH020001690.1:0-15369 GCA_027574865.2 Coproporus ventriculus | reverse complement strand
TAATATTTCTCTAAAAAAAATATGGAGAAATAATAATTTCAATAAAATAAATATAAACTCAAGCGTTTTTGTAAGTTTACCGGATTGCCAATTTGGATGGGATAAACTGCAGGATTACCTTTTGTTATCAATTGATTACAATTAGTGATATTGGTAATATTAATTTTGAAAATTTAAAGTTGTATAATAATTTCTTTTTTTAAGATATTGAAGAAAATAGATGTTTGTTTTAAATTGGAAAAAAGTTATTGAAAACTTTTGGTCTTTCCTTAGAAAAATTACCTAGAGATTTACTCACCTCTGGTAGAGATTTTCCAGCACTTAAATTATATATTTTAACATTATTCGGATCTGAAACTTGCATGTTTGTTTCATTACTTTAAAGTAACTCACATAACATATAGCAACACACACACATGTGAAAGATAAGGTTATGTATTTTGACATACAGCTTGGCCAACTGTAATTGTTGATAAAATTTTTTGAATTCGAAAATTTTTATTTGGAAAAACATAAAACTCAAAATGTTCTATATAAATTTTATGTTTTAAATTAATAATTTAACATTTTTATAAAGAAAAATATACACCATCTCTTTACAGGTCCAACGTATTGTTGGTTGCATAACTCCAATTTAACCTAATTTCAGAATTTTTAAATGTCTTTAAAATCAATATTAAAAGCTTTCAGAAAAAATATAATATATACCTCGGCAGTAAAATATTTTGAAATTTTAGTGGAGAGAGAAAATTGTTTATTTTAATTATTAATGTTGAAATAGATTTGAGTATGTAACTTGATCAAATTTAAACGAATATTTATAATCTTTACTAATAAGACAAATTATGTATCCCCTCCGTTATCTTCAAAATTTAAAAACAAATCTGAATAAAATTGGATTTATATAAATTGTAGCTGTCTTATGCATATTTCAATTTGGTTCTAGAAAAACGACCAAATAAAAAGAGTGGATAACATGTACATTTTTATTTTTGAATTCTTTTGCGTATAAGTTGCAACAGAATTTGTGTTTGCAGTGCCAAATGGTGTCAAGTCCAAAATTACTAATGTTGGGAAATAGAAATTCAAAGTTTGGCGATTTTTGCTAAATCAGTAAGCGGATATTTTTTAAATTTAAAATACTGACCTGTTTTTTAACATAATAAATAATACGTAACATGTGTTTTTTGATTTTTACATCTCATCTACACTTTATTATTTTGAGAAACGTATAAAGCTGATGGACTTAATACGTTACTCACATAGGTACTACTACCATGAAAATTTGTATTTTATTTCAATTTATAAAGTAATTATTTAGTAATTAGGAACAAATCGATCAAATGAAGAAACGTTATGAAAAATGTGTTTATTTTATTTTTAAGCGACAATTATACAAGAATATAGATTATTATTGAAAATAAAACAAAAGAATATAAATTTAATCATCCTCCTCGTCATCCGAATCAGAATAAACTTCAGTCGCGTTTTAAAAGGTGGCTAAATCTTTGTGAAATTGTTGAAAAATAGGAGATATGAAAGAGGGTCTTTATTTTCTATGTAAAAATTAAATTTGATCTATCATATTTTGTCTGTGGTATGAGTTTACCAAATTTACCTTTTTTTTCTGAAATTCACAGACCTAAATTCTTCTCCTACATCTAATGTGTTTTTGAAGTACAGAATTCCAGACTGTTCTTTGACGTATTGGAGCCATCTCACAAATTTTTCCAACTGAACTGATTTTTATGTTCGTCTTGTTTACGATTACTCAAAGTAGTTTTTAATACAGCAGCCAAAACTAGAAATTCATGTTGCTCTATTTCGACAACGATGAATGGCTTTTTTGCCAGTTTGCCTTATAAACACTGCCCAATCATGTAGATGTTCAATTGGACCATTTTACGACTTTTTCTTTCTCTCAATTAAATTGTGCAAATGGTGATATATCGTTTAAGATGAACATAACACCTTTTTCACTGCAGTCACCTGGATTTTGAAAACATAGCTCAAGAGCCACTCGTAAATTACTTCGTCAGGAATGAAGCAAGGACAAGGTCATCTATACCCACATAAAGAGGAAAAAATAATTAACAGAGAGCGTACATAACTCATTTTTCACAAATTTTGACATAACACCCTTTACGCAGCGAACAAAAAAATTCTTATTATTATATCTATACTAACTTAAACAAGAGAAAACTTCTTACAATAAATAATCTTATATACCTTTTCCGTAGATTCAAGAAGTGAAATAGAGTAATAAAAATTTTGGAAATTAAAATAAAGCTAGTAAAATATACAAAGTCTTGGCTGATATACAACTTTTCCGAATTAATTTTAATGCAGAAAAACCAGTTTAATAAATCGTGCTTGTAATTAGAATATGTTTCTTTCAATAGATGAATGGGAGTTGTGAAGGGATCAAATATGATGATTTTAGCAGAGTTATCGAGCAAGTGATTTGAAGTGGAATGAAAAAGGGGCGATAAAGAAATATGTTCTAGCCCTCAGGTCATAAGTATTAGATGGTTCCTATCTGTACAGATAAGTATAGTTGAAGGAATTTGCATCAAACGTAGCATTAAATCTGGATTGCACTCGACTCGACTTTCCGCACACTTTGTATTAATGAAATAGTAAAATATTTATTTGGTCACAATGTAAATTAAGTGATCTCCAGTTAGATGTTATTTAAAGAATGACATGACGTCGTTAAATATAAAATTCCTAACATTTCGGTTAATATTGAATATAAATTAATGAGGCTAAAATCATTATTCTCGAAATACAACATATTTTCTCTAAATGAAAAAAAGTTTCTTTGCTATTCTTTATAAAATAAAAGTTTATGTCACTTCTATTGAAACCGGAAGTACGATTTTTCCAAAGTAACTCTATCAACTCGAGTGACATAAATATCACTTCATTCTTCTGTATAAAGGTGAAAAATACGAGATGTAAATATTATTTGGCAGGAAAACCTGTTGAGTGTCATCTGACTCGTATGTATTAAAAGCACTGAACGGAACAACTAAATTTTGTTCGAAGCAACTAACAATAATTGATTTATAATTAATTTTCGATATAAATTCAAATTTATTACAATACTTCTTGCAAGTTTTAACCAAGACTATGTTGCATTCTTAAACATTTGTTAAAGGTAAAATATATAATAGAAAAGAAAATGATATATCGAAAATGATATTTTAAATTATGAAACAAAAAATAAATATCAATATCGGTTAAAAAATATTAAACATTTTTTATTTATAATTTATATATTTTTTATATTCCCGTACACAGGTTCCCGGGTTCAAACCCCTAATCTAAGCACTACATATATATTAAATTAACTTGTTCAATTCCAGAACCCAAGTCAGGTGTTTATGATCCTTTCTAATACTTTGAATTTTGCAAGAAATAGGGTGATAGGAGGTTGGATTACTGTGTCGGCAAATATCGATTCGCACCATGTCTTTTAATCGACAAGCTTTAGCAGTGATTTTATAGAAATTGATTCTTCGTAGTAGCTTTGTAAACCAAATGTGGAACTGAAATACATAGTCAGCATGAAGGCCTTTCTTCAGAGGATGACATGATACTACCTTCAACAACTAATGGGAAGATACATGAAGGTTATCTACTCTTCATATGCTGTATTTTTTGCCATATATCATACAGATTGTTTTTATTCATGGATTTTACATAATGTTACTAAAAGAGGTTTTTGCTAATTTTTGACTTTTTTTAATTCAATCAGATATTCCCGGTTAGCAGATATTTTCTGAATCTATTAAGCCGATTTCGGCAATGAACCATTGCTTCAGAGATCTCAACTGACCACCTAGGTACTTGGTGCGCCACGTCGTTAGGTAAAATAATGTTGTGAATTTGGAGTAGATTAATCGGCTGCTGATATAATTTCACCAGAAAAGCAATGAACAATTACGTTTACATTTTAATAAAAATTTAAAGAATGGCTTAAAAGCTCATGAAAAAGATACCAATTTGCCTTATTCATTATGTATGATACTAAGCAATTTTGATTAAAAGAAAAGTATAAAATGTAGATGCTTAGTGGGTAGTTAAGATTATAATGAAGGGAAAAGCAGAGCGTAAATGAGACATAGGGAAAGGAAAACACTCGTGGCTAAAGAACGCAAGGGATTGGACCGGTCTAGATTCACACTCGCTGTTTCGATTGTGCAAGATAGAAATCAGTTAAATCTCCTAATAAAATCAATGGACCCAGAAGCTGTTTGATCACGCTCTCTAATTCTTCTGCACTAAATGCTCTCCATGGCGGAAAATAAATAGCACAGATTGTTATTCTGAAAAACAGAGTGACATTTACCGCCACAATCTGAAGACAGATAGACTAGTTACTCTTTCAGATACTGAGACATAGATCGCTAAGCCACCCTTTGTCATCTCGTCGACATCCAGCTCAGCATCTTCACGGACTGCGGCACCACGAAGATTTAATGGAATTAATGGCCGGTAAAAGTTGAGTACAAGCTTTAAGTACTCAAAATGACTACTTTGACTGATTAAATGAGTTGCATTGTTTGAGCTACGAAGATTTTGCTTTAATTAGAAATTTTGAATTTAGTAGCCTTTGAAAGAAAGAGCAGAGAGCGCTCCTGATCACTGATGTTAATGTCCATCTCATCCAGAGATGGATCATTGTCATCAATTTTTGCATGTTTTGAATTTAATTTAGAGGAGTGGTCTCTTATCACTCTCCTTAAACCGTCCAAATTTTGAAGAATCAACAGAGTACTGGGATTGAAAGAGGGAAGCTTTAGCCTTCTCAGTCTCTTGAGCTGCTACAAAAATTTTGAGATTATTTAGACGTTGTAGATTGTACAATAACTAGAGCTTTGGAAATTGTTGTTGGTAAGTGATTTTCATTATCTCAAGAACATTGGACAGAGCTCAAAACTTTCTGCACAACTGCTAGACTTACAAATAATGGTTTATTTACAACGTGCTGAGGATATATTTCATGGCATATTTTTTTGCTTCTGTTCTAGTTATAATATCGGGCAATATCCCAAGGGTGGATTTTAATTTCAAATCATCGCAATTAATAAGTGAACTTAAGACGTATACTATATTATATTATATTTTTTTAATATATTTTAATTTACGTTAATTTGCATGCATAAGTATACTTACCCACATTTCGCATTTATTCTTTTATATTGTTTTTTATCCATTTCAACTGTTTTAGTTATTTTTATTTGCACAGATTTTTAATACTCATAATTTTGTATTTATTTATACATGTAACGAACAATTGTTAAGCTTGATATTTCTAAGTAAAATGAAAACAACAAAATAAATATTTGAAGTAGCTTTCTTGCGTATCTGCCTGTTCTTGAAATCAAAAAGTGTGATTGAAAGGATAGTGTTCATTCCTATAAAAGAAAATTATACCTAATGAACATTTGTAAGCAGTAAATAAAATAACAACACATATTTCCAAATCATTTTATTCCAATATAATAGTGAATAAATACATTTTACAAAGAGCTTTGAGCTCAAGAACCATTACAATACTCTGAATCGGTAAGGTGATATACATAATATTGAGCCATGCGTAGGTATATCGTCACTGAAAGGCCACTATCTGCTATATTAATAGAATAAACCCCTTGTATAGAGGGGGTCATATTTTTGGGGATGGCTAACTACTTAGCTAATTTCATAATTTATCACTAGCCAAAAACTTTTTGCTCGCTTATTTACTGAGTGAATAATCCGAAAATTACCACACCCCATATATAGATATAATATATTTATCAAATATATACATACTCATGTTCATTTTTTTTTTTTTGGAGTTGTTTTAGGGTTACGGAATTTTTTAGATTAATCCATCGGGGAAATACTTTAAGCGCTTTTTATCATAATATATTTTAGTATCTGCAAAAATTTGTGTAAACATTCCACATATTACAAGTGGATATTTTTTTTTTCAAATGGACTAATCTATGTATACTAAAGCTAATTAAATATGCACCTTGTTTTTATAATTGGCTGAAAAATTATTTCTAGGCCGATTTTGGACTTGTTTCAATTAAATACCCTTATATCTCTTCTTTGAGTAGAAAGACGGACAATCTATATTACTTATCTTTAGTAATTCTTAATATTTATGAAAAGGTACGCGCAAACTTGTATATCTTATCAAATAATCATGCAGTATAGTTAAATAACTTCTCATTCAGACCATTGTATTGAAAATATCTTTCACTAATGTTAAACCTCGTACACTACAAAATACTATATATCAGAGGGTTCGCTTTTAATTATTGCATAAATTGTTATTGAAGCGCGTTAATCCAGTTGCGCCTTGAATCTCAACCTACTAGAAGGAGGTACATATACACGGCTTTCATAAATATATAACTTAATGTAATAATTATAAACTTTCCTTATATACAAATCTAAGAACCTTTAAACTTATGAAGGCCGTATTGTAAGTTATCTCCCGTACGTCCTTTATTCACTTTTGTTGTTTGTGAGTAAAGTGAGTAGGAATTATCATCTTCCCTAACGAGATTATAATATTTACAAAGTTACTTTACAAAACGGTTTTGAAGCTCCAATAACCGGGTTAGACACAATTGTCGGCTGGTGGAGTTTCCTGGGAGACGACAGCCGTACAAATCCACTTTATCATGTCTTGATCAGAGACATTTACTGCAGGGGCACTAATTTCTTCAGGTCAACAAGATACTGGTGTCCCGAATGATTATGTACGGGGTCGTGTCCTCCTAAAGTTCCTGAAAATTTCAATTACAAATTTTAATTATAAAAAACCCATTTCTACCTCAATTTAATTGTGCACTTAAAATTACATTTTAATTTTTAAGTGTCATTGCATAGTCTACATTAATAACTTCAAAAACTTAAAACTCTATTCAAATTAAAAAAGTAAATAAATACAAATTTACGCGAAAAAAAAAATTCTTACTGTAAATGTTACTTGGTTAAACTCACACTGTTGCGCAATTCAACGCTTCGCGTGTAATATTTGTTTTTCCCACCTTAGATTTACAGCCATTTGCAGTAATGCCAGACTGCCAAATTTTATTTTGTGATTCTCAACTTATGTTCAGTCAATAGACTATCTAATAAGAATCAACTTCATTATGATTATTTCTATTTATTTTAGGCTTATCTGCGACATTAAAAAGGTTGACATAAGGGCCGTATGTCATTATGTTTAATACTAAAATCAGTATTGGATGCACGCGCCGATTCAATACTTAAAATTTGAAAATGTTCTAATCTTTCGTACTAAATGTCATAACCGACTTTTATGCAACCCACGTAATACCAGGAATCTGAATTTGCGGAACGATGTCAAATTAAAAACGTCAAGAATAATTAATTTATTGTTCCGCAACTTCCGAAAGCTGATGTTGCGTTGGTTATATAAAAATAAGCATTGAAAATAAACGAAAGAGAGAGAGAGAGTGAGAGAGAGAGAGAGAGAGAGAGAGCTGTGAAGTCGCGTGCAATACGGCCTGCACATTTCTGAGGCCCAGTGTAAAGTAAATCTGTTCTATCAAAAGCAACCTGCCCCCAAAAAAGTCGATCAGCTTTTTTTCTTGTCATCTTTGGCACAGGGCACTTTTTCATGTAAGATGTTTTCAAACGCGGGACCGTGTGCGGTATCGTAAATTTCATTCCTCTAGTTGGCTCTGAGTAGGGTCAACAATAACAAAACTACGCGTCGACAATCTAGATTATAATTACTTGTTTGAATTGCCCGCCATTTTTTGAAGAATGAGAAACATAACATTAATAGCTCATCTTAGAACTGATTGCTGATCTGGGCACCCATCGGTAGTATAAAGTCGATACGCGGCATCCATTGGCTATTAGGTCCTTGTGCTTCACTCAAAAACATATTACCAACCTATTTTGTACCGGAAATCCGTTTTACGCCGTATGCATTTTTTTTACAAGCCTAAATATATAGACAGTTTCACGTCTTGTTCTATATGTCCTCGCTGCAAAGTGAGATATATTTAAAAATTTCACCCAATTTTCTTTTTTGAAATGAACTAGCACAAAAAAACAGATCGTATCTCCGAAAGTGTGGCATTTGTCGCAGTGCGGAAGCATTCGCCGTTTATGTGTGAAACTATTTGCGAAATTAAGTCTTAACTATTTAAAAAGCCGAATTAGAGATGCGTTACACCAAGGGACCTGATTAGTCGTTTGCGGTTTGTGTGCCAAAATAACTGCACTTCCGGTGTGAAATTATAACATTGGAATTTAAATCTCGCGGGTATTTTAATATTGGCAGCACTGACGAAAAATATGCGGTGTTGTATTAACTTTGACACTTCGAATTATTTGATATAAAAATTCTAAAATTATCTGTTAATTGGTAATTATTTAATTGTTCGACGTTTCATAAATAGAGTGAAATATTACAGCTGACGACATTGCACGGGTGTGACGTCACATAGTGGTGATGACGAACAAATAAAATAGTTTGGTATGGCCTGTACATGTGCAGTTTCATTTTAAATATCTTAATTACTTCAAAAACCAGTAAATAATAGTTGAATATATCGGGACGAAATTTAATAATGACATTATGCTTCTAAAGTGAGGAAGGTTTTCAGTGATAGTTTTCTGATGTTATTTTATTTTTTGTTTGTTTTGTTTTAAAAACTATAATTTTATGAGAATGAGGCAAAGAACCAGGTGAGCAATTTAGATGGAGAGCAATTTTTATTGTTCAGAATGATACCACCGCTTGGACTTACGGTCACATAAAGTGGGAAACCATATTTCTCATTTGCACAAAGTACCCACAGGATTCTGAAACTTCATAATAAAGATCCATTGTTACCACTTATTATGGTTCGAGATGTTTTATGTTTAACATTTTATCCATCTTTGAACCTCATGTATTCTTTCATAATGAGTTTTTATGTACTTTTTTCCTTTTGTCATTTTTATGCCATTTGCATAAACAAAGATTAAATTTTACTTGGGATTTAAACTTAGATATGAATCAAACCTTAGTAATAATTGTTTTAATGTGAAGTTTTCTTAAGAGATAACTAAACGGTAACAATTTTACTTATAATGTATCCTAAGTCGTACTTACGCAACATTCTTGAAGTCGCAAATAAAAGAAAGATATATGACGGATTCCAAATGAGATTTCGACACAGTTTCGAGGTCGAAAGTTACCGATCTTTTTCTTTCTTTGTGGACTATGTTTGAACCTGCATTTATTTATTTAGGTCAATAATATGGTTTTCTCTGATATAATTGTATCAGAAAAAAATTTGAATTTTCGAGGTTTTAAAATTCGAATTTTAATATCATTAGAAAAATAATCAAAACTTCTGTTCTATGCAGTAGATTTTAAAAATCTAAAAAGAAAAATCTTTGTTATTTTGTCAGCTATCATATGCTCTAAAGGGCGTCCAATTTTGAATGTCGAGTATCTCACAAGACACATTTTTTCCTTTGATTTTTTTACCCGAATTCGAGGACAAATGGACCTATATTTTTGCCATACTCAAATATAGCCAAAATGCTTTAAAACTTTCTGGCAATTATAAAACCAAAAATGTCGAAAAACGCTGCAGTTTCATGTCAACCTTATGAGTGATTATCATTGAATAATCAAACAACTGGGTATTTTTTGAATCATCCGCTACCTTTTACCTCTCTCGGTACATTATTATAAATAACTTGAGAGTTTCGATTAACTATTTTCTTTTACTCTGCAACTAAGTCATACGTATTTTTATTTTATAATTCAATAATGAAATTTATATGTATTAGAAAGTATATTTTTCTTCTAGTCCAGTCACCGTGCAATTTATGGCATCAAATTGTTGGCTTCCAAGTAGCGAACAGTTCCGCACATACAAAAAAATTTCTATTTCCCTACAGAAACTTCAAACGGAATTAATGCAATGCACAATCTAAGATTTTTTAAATTATAAATACAAATCAGTCAATTTTAATGATATATCGCCGAATGAAAACTAACAAAACATCAATTTCCAACGAAAACCAACATTTCTAATTTTCTTTTTAACGAAAAAAAGCAACTTTTATATTTTCTAACGAAAAATATCAACTTTTGTTATATTTCAACGAAAAATAACAACTTTAACCTTTTTTTAATGGTAATCAAGTATTTCAAATATGTTTTTATGTGTATTTTTTTGTACAATTAATTAATAATAAACATTAGTTTCTTAATAGAAATAGTAGAAATTAAAAATAAGTTCTAGTGTATTATAAAGAATTATAAAGTTGCTGATATTCTTTAGAAAAATATAAATGGTGTTAAAAAAATATGATGGAAGAGCTATACTATAGCTAATATGATAGAGATGTTGCAAAGACTAATTAACATTAACAAAATCAGTAAAGCTTATCGCACCATCTCTAATGAAGCTTAATGCATAATAGCTGTTCAAACACCAACCAGCATCAAACTAGAAGAGATATCAAAAATGTATAAGATAGCAGCAAAATATGATAAACCAGATCCATTACAAGAATGGATACACACGTCGAATGGATGCTAAAAGAACGCAGTTGTCTATACGGATAGTAGTACAATAGTAGCATCAATATCTAATATGAAAAACAGAAGCAGCATCATAGAAAAAATTAGAAAGCCAATAATTCTGCTAAACATAAAAAAATGTAAAATCAATAGTAGGTATCCTCAAGCCCATATGGGGCAGGAATGAAATGAACTAGCAGATAGACTAGCCAAAGAATGAACACAACTTCTAGAAGCACTAGTAGAGTTCTACAAAATTCCAAAAGAGAGTATAAAAGAAAGTCTAGAAGAAAGCATCCTTACTTGGCAAAAGAGATGGGAATCTTCAGAAAAAGGGGCCTTAACTAAAGTATTCTAACATGTGCAAAATTTGTTACAATTTTGAGTGGCCACGGTAAATTAAAGTCATACATATACCGATTCAAACCAGACCAAAACAACCAGCTGTGGATCATATTATTTACGAAAGGAAAATTCTGAAAGAGACAATTATCAATTCAGGGGACGGATGACCTACAACAACGGAGAATCTTGTTATAATACATTTTAAAGCTTTTCGAAAGTTTGCAGAAAAAAATCAATTCTGCAATATGTAATTGCTCCATGATAGATAAATTTATTACTTATTTTAATTAATCTTGTAAATAAATTTGTTAAAAAATAAATAAAGAAAGAAAAACAGAGACACTGGGATACAGACACACGAAGGCAGAGACACACAGACGCAGAGATACACGGACAAAGGGACAAACAGACACAGCCTTAAAGACACAGACACATGTAGAACAGATACATACCTAAAATCATAAAACTACAAGAAATGTCAAATATTTATATAATTACAAAAGGAATAGCAAAAGCCAATTTCGAAAATCCTGTACCAGCAGATTATTGGTTACACCCAGCAGAGATGCTAACCCTAAAAGAGGTAGACGAAATTATAGAGCCCAAGTTCCAGTTATTTACAGATGGAAGCTAGGTACGTGGTAAAGTAGGCATGGGCATAGGAGTCAGTCTTTGAAATGGGACATCCACTGACAAAAGAGGTATTACAATACAAAATGAGTTTTAAATCGCAGTCAAGCAAGCAGAAGAAATGGCAATTTAAAACGCCCTAAAAAAAGTTAACACGTTAGATGAAACTAGGAATGAAGGAAAAACAGAAATTATCTGAAGTGATAGTAAAGCAACACTAGAATCAGTAGTTGACTTTAGAAATCATAACGAAACTATTGAGAAAAGAACTAAACTCATTGAGACAAGAAAAGTGGATAATTAATATCGAATGGGTTAAAGGGTATACTGGGCTAATTGGTAATGAAGTAGCAGACGCATTACCTAAAACAGCTGCATATTTACCTGAATAACACACAGAACAGCATAAGATATCAAAAGAAGAAGTTATTTCTGAATTGGAAACTAAAATCCTGGAAGAGTGGCAGAGAAGATAGCAACTAACCGAAAAAGGTGCTGCAATGAAAGCCTTTTTCCAGGCATTCAAGAGCTCAGACGAGGATACCAGTCAATGCAAAATTAACGGCAATTATCAGTGGGCATGGAAAACTAAGATCCTACCTTCATAGGTTTAAAATTGTACCAAGTGCAGTGCGTACATGTGGCAAAGATGATCAAACCGTAGATCATATAATATATTATTGTGTGAATGTAGATGAACAAAGAAACGATCTGAAAAGAAAAATATCAAACGTGGCTGGTACGTGGCCTACACCAAAATTCGATTTAATAGAACCGAATGTAAAAGCAGTCTCTGAATTTGTTAAAACTAGAGACTTTAACATTACGTAAATAAGTGTGAATATTACTATAAATTTAAAAAAAGATGTATATACATGTGGTATTGCAATTTGTAATGGGGTATGTTAATGAAATAAATGTATAAAAAAAAGACACAGACGCATAGACACACAGGCGCAGAGACACGTAGGCACAGAGACACACAGGCACGGAGATACAGAGACACACAGATCCAAAGACACACAGACACAGACAGAGACACACATGCACAGAGACACGGAGACAGAAAGACAGACACAAACACACAGACACAGTAAGCAAATCTGAGAGACATAGGTCTTTTTCCACCACTACTACAAGCAAGAACAAACATCGTTAAAAATAAATTGTCATTGTCATGATTGGATTCAAAATTCTTCGCTTGATAATAAGATAATGGTTAAATTATTTTTGAATGGCAACATCTCTGAAAATTTGGTACTGTAACTTAAAAAAATTGTTTACTGTTTTTAAAGAGGGCTTTTCCTGTTGTCAACACCGGTTTAATCAGTGAAACAATATTTTTTAATCTTGTCTGATTGGTTTGTAATTGTAAATAAAAATTTAATTATTTTCTAAAAGTCGGTTTTACCCTGTTCTCTTAACATTACTTAGCGGCGTATTATCTTTTTAATTTTAGTCACTCGGCGCATTTTATGTCTATCAGAGCATTCACTAAAAGCTTTAGTTTCAAGTTTAATACCTAGAAATCTTGCCTGATTAGAAAATAGATTTTCAAGATACACAAAATTGTGTAAAAAAGCAAGTCTTCATTTTTGCATAAAATCCTACCAAACAAAGCAGTTAACGATTCCATGTATGTTCTTGATAATCCATGGGTAACATATTGAAGAATTGTATTAAGTAGTAGTCCAAGTTACCCAAGGGTGAAGAGTTTTACAACAGATTGAAAAGATGCTCGTTGGTCATTTTTAAGTATCTCAATTTAAGAAAATTTAAAATTAACAAATGAAGTAAAATGAAAAAAAAATATATATAATAATAAAAGTCTAAATAAACGTAAACACTAATATAAACCAATAAAATGAAAAACAAAGAAATAAGGTCTGGGATGGGCTTCTCTCGACTTTCCGCACACGTACACATGCACGCACAGACATATCGCGAAAATATCCAAAATGTGTTCAAGGAACCTCCAAATACTAAAATCCATCAAAATCTCGAAGTCGATTTTTTTTCACAAATTAAAATTTAAACATTTTAAAAATAAAAATATTTCTAAAATATTTTGAGTTTTACTATGTAGAAAATAATTTTAAAATTTAAAACTAAAACACCATCTTTGGTGACATTTTCTACTAAAGGTTTTTTTATAATGAAAAGCACAAACAAATCATTAAATGATTTGCCCAGAAAAAATGAAATTTTCAGCAAATTTCTGGAGAAATTCATATCAGACAATGTGTCTACAAACAGGTTAATTTGCTATAAAAGCTGTTGCAGGTACAAACAAAATTTATATTTTGAATATATCTTCAAGGGTAAGTTTTCATATAAATTTTCAATTTATTTAATTTTCTGTATTTAAATTTTTGTGTTTATTAATTTCCCCTTTTAAAATTCTCTCCACTGATGAGACCCGTAAGGTCAAAACACGTGTCTGGAGATATCCAAAAACATTTTATCAATTTTATTCTTTTGATTCATTTTTATTTTTATTTTTTTATTTTTTTCATTATTGTTTCATTCCCTTTAGATTTGCTTTGGTCACATACGTGTGATGTGAAATACTTCGAATATCTTCAGAAATTTGCTGAAAATTTCAGTTTTTCTGGGCAAATAATTTAATGATTTGTTTGTGCTTTTTATTCTAAAAAGCCTTTCGTAGAAAGTGTCACCAAAGATGGTGTTTTAGTTTTAAATTTTAGATTTTTTCACCATTACAATAGTTTCCTTACGCGGTATTGTGCGGAAAGTAAAAGTGTCTGCATGTTTGAGTTTAGCGGCACATCCATTGAGTTTCTTTTACGCAGTACTATCCACCGAGCTTATCGAGAAACGAAGCACAACGTGATCGACAATCTTGTCGTTGTTAATCCACAAGGTCGCTTTCCTGCTGCTTTTACCGCGCGACTGTCACGGTGTGCAATCTTGCCGAGTTTTGGCCTGCCGCGCAATCATTCGTTCCCCATCCACGTAAAATCTTCAATCCTCTCGACTTTGACATTTTACGAAACCGGAAGGAATGAATGTTCGTGGATGATTTCTTTCTTTTTACTTTTGAGAGGATTCTTTGACTTTGAAAGCAAGGAAAATAAATAATCGCAGCAGGAAAATATTCGGAAAATATGTGATAATAGAAAATTTGTACTCGAAAAATTTGTACTCGATTTTAAAATTACAAAAATAGTTATAAAAATTGAAATTAGTATTTATTCTGATTTTTTAATTGAAAAAAAAATTTAGAAAAGTTGTAATAGTAAAATGCATAATTCCAAATTCGGAAATTGTGAAAAATGGAAAAATTAAAAAATAGGATAACTCATGAAATCAAAAATACAAAAAAAGAAAAAATTGAAAATATGAAATTAGATAATCTGAATAACTGAAAACTTCAAAATTTAAAATTAAAAAGATCAAAAAACCCATAAAATTGAAAAGAATAAAATATTTAAAAATGTTAAAAATCCAATATTTGAAAAAGTAAAAATTTCAAGTAAACTTCATAATAAAGCAGTTAAGAATGATCTTCTAGCATTCTCATTGACCGAACAAATCAAAATTAAATTATATTAAAACGGTTACGGCATTCATTTAATTTTTATAGGTTGGTAACAACAATAAGCTTCATTACCGTGTTATTGGGTCGATGACGGATAACATAACCTGCATTGAAATATTTTAACTTTAATTTAAATTAATAATTTAAACTTTTTACATTTTGACCTCCATTTTCGGGGTGTTCCTCAACAGCTACCAAAATGCAACAAAGGACCTACCCACTTTATTTTTCGATGTACTTTCCGAATCTTCAGTCA
>JAODAH020001686.1:0-12722 GCA_027574865.2 Coproporus ventriculus | reverse complement strand
GACTTCCAAGCAATGGGTAGAATTTTTGTTGGTTTATGCCAAGTTGGAGCATGGGGTTGCTTCGATGAATTCAATCGATTGGAAGAACGTATGTTGTCAGCCGTCTCACAACAAGTCCAAACTATTCAAGAAGCATTAAAATCGCAAAAAGAATCTGCTATTGAAGGTGCTACAGGAGGAAGCATAAGTGTAGAATTAGTAGGAAAACAAGTTAGAGTGTCGCCAGATATGGCAATTTTCATTACTATGAATCCTGGTTATGCAGGACGTTCTAATCTCCCTGATAACTTAAAGAAATTATTCCGCTCTCTTGCTATGACGACGCCTGATAGACAACTTATTGCTGAAGTCATGTTATTTTCACAAGGTTTTAGATCTGCCGAAAAGTTGGCTTGCAAAATCGTGCCATTTTTCAAGTTATGCGATGAACAATTATCAAATCAATCTCATTATGATTTTGGCTTGAGAGCTTTGAAATCTGTACTTGTATCGGCTGGAAATGTAAAACGTGATCGTATAATGCGCATTAAAGAAAATATGAGACAACGGGGAGAAAGTAACATCGATGAGGCCAGTATCGCAGAAAATTTGCCAGAACAAGAAATTTTGATACAATCTGTTTGTGAAACAATGGTCCCAAAACTTGTAGCAGAAGACATACCGTTACTTTTTAGTTTATTGAGTGATGTATTCCCGAATGTACAATATACAAGAGCTGAAATGAAAGGACTTAAAGATGAAATCAGAAGAGTTTGTGCAGAAGAATATTTGGTGTGCGGTGAAGGTGACGAGCAAGGATCTGCCTGGATGGAAAAGGTATGTACTTGTTTTATAGTCTTGTGGTTTTATGTGATCGTTAGCTTCAATGTGCACTGCTCATTTTCATGCTGCTAATAGAAGGCTCTGAATGGGGATACTTGGATAGAAAAGGTAAAAGAAAAAGCACAAAATGCGTACTTTACGTTCTCTAGAAACATTTTTCCACCTTTCCAAGAAAATTTATTTTCTTGTTTGGAAAATTGACTTTGAAATGTTACTGATTTTTTTTTTTGCGTTAGGTACTTCAATTATATCAAATCTCCAATTTGAACCACGGTTTAATGATGGTAGGACCCAGTGGTTCAGGTAAAAGTTCAGCTTGGCGAGTTTTATTGAAATCTTTAGAGCGATTCGAAGGAATTGAAGGTGTAGCACATGTAATAGATCCAAAAGCTATCAGCAAAGAAGCTTTGTACGGTATATTAGATCCGAATACTCGTGAATGGACTGATGGTTTATTCACCCATATTCTTCGTAAAATTATTGATAATGTACGTGGTGAAATCAATAAACGACAATGGATTATATTTGATGGTGATGTTGACCCTGAATGGGTAGAAAATTTAAATTCCGTACTTGATGACAACAAATTACTAACATTACCAAACGGAGAACGTTTATCTCTTCCTCCTAATGTTAGGATTATGTTTGAAGTGCAAGATTTAAAATATGCAACTTTAGCTACAGTCTCTCGTTGTGGAATGGTTTGGTTCTCAGAAGATGTACTTTCTACTGAAATGATATTTGAAAACTTCATAATGTCTTTGAAAAATATTCCTTTGGAAGAAGCAGATGAAGATACTTTTGGAAAGAAAAATTCAACTGAGAAAGATGATTTACTTTCTCCTACACTGCAAATTCAAATCGATGTTGCTAATATCTTGCAGCATTATTTAGCACCGGATGGGTTAGTTATTAAATGTTTAGAGTACGCTATGGAACAGGAACATATTATGGATTTCACACGATTACGTGCTTTAAGTTCTCTATTCTCAATGCTTAATCAGAGTGTAAGAAATGTTTTACAATATAATCATACCCATTCAGATTTTCCACTTCCACCTGAACAACTGGAACGATATATACCAAAATGTTTAATATATGCATTATTATGGAGTTTTGCTGGTGATGCAAAATTAAAAGTTAGATCCGATCTTGGAGATTTCATTAGAAGTGTGACGACAGTACCTCTGCCGCAAAGTTCAACTATTCCAATTGTTGATTTTGAAGTTAATATTGGCGGAGAATGGTCTCCCTGGTCAAATAAAGTACCTCAAATTGAAGTAGAAACGCATAAAGTTGCTTCTCCTGATATTGTTGTACCAACATTGGATACAGTAAGACATGAGTCTTTGCTCTACACTTGGCTTGCCGAACACAAACCATTAGGTAAGCATTCTTTTTGTTACTAACCATTCACTGTCAATTGTTTTATTTTATTTTCAATTTTGATTTTCAGTTCTATGCGGTCCTCCCGGCTCTGGCAAAACAATGACATTATTCTCTGCTTTACGAGCTCTTCCCGATATGGAAGTTGTTGGACTTAATTTCTCTTCAGCTACAACACCTGAATTACTTTTAAAAACTTTTGATCACTACTGTGAATATCGCAAGACTCCAAATGGAGTGGTTCTAGCACCAGTTCAGGTAAAGTACTTAAAATTTACTTCCGAAATGATAAAATTAATCAACCGCATTTGTTTACATTAATTAGCTTGGAAAATGGTTGGTGCTTTTCTGTGATGAAATCAATTTACCAGATATGGATACTTATGGTACTCAAAGAGTAATAATGTTCTTGAGGCAACTAGTAGAACAAAGAGGATTTTATCGAGCATCTGATCAAACTTGGGTTTCTTTGGAACGTATTCAATTCGTGGGAGCATGCAATCCTCCTACAGATCCCGGAAGAAAGCCTTTATCCCATAGATTCTTACGACATGTTCCTGTAATATATGTTGATTATCCTGGAGAAACTTCTTTGAAACAAATTTATGGTACATTTACCCGTGCCATGTTGCGACTTACACCTAGCTTAAAGGGCTATGCAGAACCACTTACAAATGCAATGGTTGAATTTTATCTTGCTTCCCAAGATAGATTTACTCAAGATATGCAACCGCATTATGTTTATTCACCTCGTGAAATGACAAGATGGGTGCGAGGCATTTGTGAAGCTATTCGTCCTTTGGATAATTTATCAGTCGAAGGTTTAGTTCGTTTATGGGCACATGAAGCCCTAAGACTCTTCCAAGATCGTTTAGTAGAAGATACTGAAAGGAGATGGACCAATGAGAATATTGATGCAGTTGCTTCAAAGCACTTTCCCTCAGCTAATTGTGATAATGCTCTCCAAAGACCAATATTGTACAGTAATTGGCTTTCAAAGGATTATACACCTGTCGAAAGGGAACAACTTCGTGATTATGTTAAGGCTCGACTAAAAGTATTTTATGAAGAAGAATTAGATGTTCCGTTGGTACTATTTGATGAAGTACTTGATCATGTTTTAAGGATTGATAGAATATTTAGGCAACCACAAGGACATTTATTGCTTATTGGTGTATCAGGTGCTGGAAAGACAACTCTGTCGAGATTTGTTGCTTGGATGAATGGACTATCAATTTTCCAAATTAAAGTGCACAATAAATACACGGCTGAAGATTTTGATGAAGATTTGCGACAAGTATTAAGAAGAAGCGGCTGTAAAGATGAGAAAATTGCTTTCATCTTGGACGAATCAAATATGTTGGATTCAAGTTTCTTAGAAAGAATGAATACTCTCTTAGCTAATGGTGAAGTGCCCGGATTGTTTGAAGGTGATGAGTACACTACCCTTATGACACAATGTAAAGAGGGTGCACAGAGAGAAGGTACGACCCTTATTTTATGAATAAGTTTAGATTCAGATTGTACCCATTATTATTTTTAAGGTTTAATGTTGGATTCTAATGATGAATTGTACAAGTGGTTTACTGGACAAGTTATGCGTAATTTACATGTTGTATTCACAATGAATCCATCTACAGATGGTTTGAAAGATAGAGCAGCCACATCCCCAGCTTTATTCAATCGATGCGTGCTTAATTGGTTCGGTGATTGGTCAGATGGAGCACTTTTCCAGGTATGTGTTTGTTTTTGTTTTTTCTTTTTTTAATGTGAATTTGTTAAAAACTTTCTTTTTTTAGGTTGGAAAAGAATTTACAAATCGTGTAGATTTGGACAAGCCAACTTGGAAAGTACCAGACTTTTTCCCTGCTGCTTGCAGTCGTATACCTACAGCTCCCAACCATCGTGAAGCTGTTATCAATGCATGTGTGTATGTGCATCTGACATTACATAAAGCAAATGCTCGTTTAGCTAAACGAGGAAGTCGCACAATGGCTATAACTCCACGCCATTACTTGGACTTTATCCATCATTTTGTTAAACTTCATAATGAAAAACGGTCTGATTTGGAAGAGCAGCAGTTACATTTGAATGTGGGTTTGAGTAAAATTGCTGAAACTGTTGAACAGGTAGAGGAAATGCAGAAGAGTTTAGCTGTTAAATCACAAGAGCTACAAGCTAAGAATGAAGCCGCTAATGCCAAATTGAAACAGATGGTTAAGGATCAACAAGAAGCTGAGAAGAAGAAAGTGCAAAGTCAAGAAATTCAACAGCAACTGGCAGAACAAACGGTTCACATTGAACAGAAGAGAACTGAAGTAATGGCAGATTTAGCACAAGTTGAACCTGCTGTTATAGACGCGCAAAATGGTAGGTGTATTTAACTTATAAAAATAGTTAGAGCATTATTTTTACATTTAATAATAATATTATATGTATAGCGGTAAAATCAATTAAGAAACAGCATCTTGTGGAAGTGCGCTCGATGGCAAATCCACCAAATAGTGTGAAGATGGCGCTGGAATCAGTATGCCTCTTATTACACGAAAATGCTAGCGAGTGGCGTTCCATACGTTCTGTAATAATGAGGGAAAACTTCATAGCAACAATAGTCAACTTCAACAAAGACTTTTTAACGTAAGGCTCAAAGCCTATAACTCATACTTTCTCTTATTGCAGTTATGCTTTATCTCTCTATATGTTGTTATGATTATGCCCGTGCTTCCACTTTTGATTTTATATTTTATTTACTTCCTTTTTATTTATTTATTTATTTATTATTATTTTGGATTTGTGTGTGCACAGCGGTAAAATCTATCAAAAAGCAGCAACTTGTGGAGATCCGTACAATGGCCAATCCCCCGGCTGTTGTAAAGTTGGCATTAGAATCCATTTGCTTGCTACTCGGGGAAAATGCAAGCGACTGGAAATCTATTCGTGCTGTCATCATGCGTGACAACTTCATCAATACTGTAGTCTCCAATTTCAACACTGAAGATATTAGGTATGCATGACCCTGGCTTCATTCTCCTTATTTTTAGAATTAACTAGATTCTTCCGTTTATTTTTATATCACATCCCTATATGGTTTGCATGTTTTTATTTTAATGAATGTATGTGTGATCATTAATTTTCATATCCAATTTCAGTGATGACGTGCGTGATAAGATGAAGAGTCGTTACTTAAGCAATCCGGATTACAATTTTGAAAAAGTTAATCACGCCAGTAATGCATGCGGACCTCTTGTAAAATGGGCTTTAGCTCAGGTAAATTAAAAAAGAATGATTCTTCTTTTTTTTTTTTTTAATTGAGTACAGAATTTTTTCAAATCAATCTGGAGCTTTAATATATTTTTCTAGATTCAATACGCCGATATGCTGAAAAAAGTTGAACCTTTACGAGAAGAGTTAAATTCATTAGAGAAGCAAGCTGATACTAATAAGAAGAGGGGTGATGAAGTAAAAAATCTGATTAGCCAATTGGAACAGAGCATTGCCTCTTATAAAGAAGAATATGCACAATTGATTGCACAAGCTCAGGCAATTAAAAGCGATTTAGAAAATGTCCAAGCCAAAGTAGATCGTTCAATAGCCTTAATAAAATCTTTGGTTATTGAACGAGAACGATGGGAAGCCACCAGTGAAACATTCCGCTCACAAATGTCTACCATTATCGGAGATGTTCTTCTAACATCAGCTTTCATTGCATACGGAGGATATTTTGATCAACATGTAAGTGATGTGTGATATATTACAAATTATAATATTTTTACAACATGATAATTGTTTTAGTACCGCCAAAATCTTTTCACCACTTGGTGCCAACATTTAACTCAAGCTAATATCCAATACAGAGCAGATATTGCACGTACTGAATATCTTTCTAATCCAGATGAAAGACTACGCTGGCAAGCAAACGCACTACCAACTGATGATTTATGCACTGAAAATGCTATAATGTTGAAACGTTTCAATAGATACCCTCTAATTATTGATCCATCTGGGCAAGCAACAGAATTTATAATGAATGAATTTAAAGATAAGAAAATTACGAAAACAAGCTTCCTTGATGATTCATTCAGAAAGAATTTGGAATCTGCTTTGCGTTTTGGAAACCCTCTTCTAGTTCAAGATGTAGAAAACTATGATCCAATATTGAATCCGGTTCTAAATAGGGAATTAAGACGAACAGGTGGTCGTGTTTTAATTACTTTAGGAGATCAAGATATCGATTTGTCACCTTCATTTGTTATCTTCCTATCAACCAGAGACCCAACTGTTGAATTCCCACCGGATATTTGTTCTCGAGTTACGTTTGTTAACTTTACCGTAACTAGGAGTTCATTACAAAGCCAATGTCTTAATAAAGTACTCAAAGCTGAACGTCCAGATATTGATGAAAAACGATCTGATTTATTGAAATTGCAAGGAGAATTCCATTTGAGGTTAAGGCAACTGGAGAAATCTTTGTTGCAAGCCCTGAATGATGCCAAAGGAAAAATTTTGGATGATGATAGTGTCATTACAACATTGGAAACTCTCAAACAAGAAGCAGCTGAAATAGGACAGAAAGTTGAAGAGACTGATAAAGTTATATCTGAAATTGAAACTGTCTCCCAACAATACCTTCCGTTATCTCAAGCTTGCAGTAACACATACTTTACTATGGATAGCCTAAATCAAGTTCATTTCCTGTATCAATATTCGCTGAAAATGTTCCTGGATATGTTCAGTAGTGTGCTGTTAAGTAATCCAAATCTGGAAAGCCTTTCAGATCATCAAGCTCGCTTAAAAGTTATAACAGATGATTTGTTTACTGTGTGTTATGAAAGAGTTGCTCGAGGCATGCTACATACTGACAGGCTTACATTTGCTCTGTTGTTATGTAGAATACATCTAAAAGGAGTACCGTCTGAACCAAATTTGGATCAAGAATTTAATTTCTTCCTTCGTGGTAAAGAAGGAGTTTTTAATAATCAGTCGGCCTTGCAAATAGAAGGTCTTTCTGGTGAGCAACATGAAGCACTAACGCGATTAGCAACTCGCCTTGCGGCTTTTAAGAAATTACCAGAAAAGATAAGGGAAATGCCAGAATTTGGAGCTTGGTTGCAACAAAGCACTCCTGAACAAAATGTGCCGAGATTGTGGTTAGAAGAGAAAACTTTAAGTCCAATTGGAACTGCTATGCATCAGATGTTATTGATTCAAGCTTTTAGACCTGATAGAGTAATTGCTGCTGCTCATGTATTTGTAGATGCAGTTCTAGGTGTTAATTTCATGCCGACTGCAGAAAAAGAATTAGATTTTGCAGCAGTTGTTGAAAAGGAATTGAGAGCAAATGTACCTGCGTTGCTATGTTCCGTACCAGGTTTTGATGCTTCAAGCCGAGTGGATGATTTAGCAACAGAATTGAATAAACAAATTTCCAGTATTGCTATTGGTTCGGCAGAAGGTTTTAATCAAGCCGATAGAGCTATTAATATGGCTTGCAAATCTGGTCGTTGGGTAATGCTGAAGAATGTACATCTGGCACCGCAATGGCTTGTACAATTAGAAAAGAAATTACATTCCTTGCAACCACACGGCAACTTTAGATTATTTTTGACTATGGAGATTAATCCAAAACTACCAGTGAATTTACTAAGAGCAGGTCGAATCTTTGTCTTTGAACCACCTCCAGGTATCAGAGCCAACTTGTTGAGAACATTTAGTACCGTACCTGCAAGCCGTATGATGAAAGCACCGAATGAACGTGCCCGACTGTACTTTTTATTGGCTTGGTTCCATGCAATTGTTCAAGAAAGGTTACGTTACGCACCACTCGGTTGGGCTAAACATTATGAATTTAATGAATCAGATTTACGTGTTGCCTGTGATACACTTGATACTTGGATAGAAACTACTGCGATGGGTCGAACTAACTTACCACCTGAAAAAGTTCCGTGGGATGCTCTGGTTACTTTAATGTCGCAATCTATTTACGGTGGCAAAATTGATAACGTATTTGATCAAAGACTATTACATTCTTTCCTAACTAAATTATTTACGCCCCGCAGTTTTGAATCTGATTTTGCTTTAGTTGCAAATATTGATGGAGGATCAAACAGTAACAGACATATTACAATGCCAGATGGTACTCGCAGGGATCATTTCTTGAAATGGATTGAATCTCTTCTGGATAGGCAGACACCTTCCTGGCTAGGTTTACCGAATAACGCTGAAAAAGTTTTGTTAACAACACGAGGTACTGATCTTGTAAGCAAATTGCTTAAAATGCAACAGTTAGAGGATGATGATGATGAGTTGGCTTATTCGGGAGATGAAAGTTCACCAGCGGATCCAACACAAATCGATGGTAGACCATCTTGGATGAAAACGCTTCATAATTCTGCTTTAACATGGCTGAAGTTGCTTCCACAATCACTACAAACTTTAAAACGCACAGTGGAGAATATAAAAGATCCGTTATACAGGTATTTTGAACGAGAAGTTAATTGCGGTTCTAAATTGCTAATCGATGTAATTCATGATTTAAATGATGTCGTACTAATTTGCCAAGGAGATAAAAAACAAACAAATTATCATCGTACCATGTTAGGAGAATTAGTTCGGGGCATTTTACCAGCAAATTGGAGAAGATATACTGTTCCAAGAGGATGCACTGTGATACAATGGATTACCGATTTCAGCCAGAGAGTTAAACAATTGCAACAAGTTTCTAAATTGGTTTCTTCTTCTGGAGCAAAAGAACTTCAAGTAATTTTGTGATTAATTAAAATATTAGCAGGAGTAATAATTTTTTTTTTTTTACATTTTCAGAGCTTCCCAGTTTGGTTAGGTGGTTTATTAAATCCAGAAGCTTATATAACTGCTACCAGACAATGCGTGGCACAAGCAAATAGTTGGCCCCTTGAAGAATTGCAACTGGATGTTACAATAACCGATTCACACGATAAGGAAAAAATTCCAAGCGATTGCTTTGCTGTTGTCGGTGAGATTTTCTGATTGAATTCTTAATATTAATCTTCATTCCGTCTCCTATCTATCTAAATTCGTATTTCATGTTTTTATTACATGTTGTTCTTTTTAGGAATGAAATTGCAAGGCGCACAATGCAAAAATAATCAACTGCTTTTGACATCAAGTATAATGTTGGATTTATCTTTAACATTATTACGATGGGTTCGTGTAACTGGTGACGATAAAATTAATAATGGCCGTTTAGCATTACCAGTATATCTTAATTCCACTCGAACAGAATTATTATTTACAATTGACTTGAACATAGCTCCAGGTCAAGATCCACATAGCTTTTATGAACGTGGAGTGGCTTTATTGACATCCACTTCATTAAATTAATTTAATTATAGTTAAGAAATATAAATGTTTACCTATTAATATTTATTTTAATACCTTAATAGTCTTAATCGTTTTATTTGCAATGAATAAATAAATATTATGTTGCTTTTTACAGGAAGCACTTTGATAATAATGAAGACCCAGCCCTTATTGTTACTTTCAAGTAACCATAGGTTACTGAAAGTATTGTGATCATTAAAAAATTTCGATAGGTGTGCGTGTGTCCGTCTGCAATAGGTATGGACATGTTAATGGCTCCATTGTACACAGGTTACCTTCATTGCTTTTCCTTTATGCATCTGTTAAATTTTTATTTTGCATTTTTATGAGATATTTAATTCTTTATGAAAACTTTTGTTATACAATCCTTTTACCTTTTACATATTTCCTCCTAAAACTGCTTAAAATAAACAAGCAATACTTCTTTGTCAGGTTAGGATTTTTATTGTAAACTTGTATTTATTTTTGCATAATAATTCATTAATAAAATTCAATTAATTTTGAACTATCACAAAATGGATGGTTTCCAAATAAATTAACTAAAAAATAGTAAGATCTTTCAATTTTTCTACCAAATAATCAAAGCCATTTGGTAAATCACAGAAGGCTTTGATAATATTTGATTGGCTTTTCTTTAGTGGGAATGGTAGCAATCGCGATTTTGTTAGCGTTGAATCATCAACATCTTAAAGTTGTTCTAAATTACATTTAGTGAAGTGAGTTAAGTGAATTCAATTATCTTTATTATGGAGAAGCAAGTATATTATTAGTAAGTAAAATATATTTTATAGACAATATATTGTGATGCATTTTTAAAATGGAAATTGTAAAATTTAGCGCATGCGTTGATAACATAACCTTGAAATTTTAAATTTTAATTTTTCTCTTAATTGCACAATTTTTATATATTCTAATTTAATCTCTAACCAAATTGAAATCCTCTAAAGATCTTTACTTTAATCATAGGCAGAAATAAGATTCATTCAACATTCATCTTCGATGTACACTTTGTACGGAACAAAATTGAAACGCAATATACAGTTCACTTTGGATAACGGAACATAAGCTAGTGAAATTATAATTTTTCCAGAGAATTTTTGTATTTGTCAAATAACATTTTAATCTTTTTTATAAATAATTTTGTTCAACCTCAGTAACGAGCATAAATATTTTCTTTTTAATTAAATATTTATCATTATCGGAAAATTTCTTAACAGTAGTTTTTATACCATCAAAGAAATAATCAAGTTCATCTTTAGTTTCCACTTTCGTTTCTTCTTTTATTCTTTTCGAATTGATTTGGGCTTCTCCTTGAAACTCCTTCGGCGAAGATTTTCGCTTAATAGATGAAACACTTGCAGAATGAGTTTCCACACTTAAAGGATCTTGCGGTTTAGATTCAGAATTTTCAGTTTCATCATGTGTTATTTCTCCGTAATATATAATGTTTCCTTCTTCAATAAAAATGGGATCTGTTGAAGAAGATTTTTCTTTCATATGTGGTAATAAAAATTCCAGATGTTCACTATATTTCCATTTTATATCGTGACTTTCACCGTAATGATCATTTTTTATTTTTTTGTTCCTTCGAAATTTTCTGTATTGAGAACGAAGGGATTCCCAACGTTGTTTACATGCTGCAGCACCTAGAAAACACATATGTATTGTCTCTAAGTATATATATGTATGTGTGTATACCTGTGTGTAATCTTTGACCGATGTCTACCCACAGTGTTCTTTTGTGTTGAACGTCTGAATATAGTCGATGAGAGTTATCGTATAATTCACTGTATTCTTTTACTAATTCAATTAACATTTCATCCATAACAGTAGTAAAACTCATTTTGTGTAAATATTAATTATTTTTCTTTTAATAATACTATTATTTGTTAACGTTTATACATTCTTATCGGTCAGATCACAGTATGGCGGCGTTGCGGTCAAATATGGGACACAATTCAAATAGGAGAGAGGAGAGGATATTGTATGTAATCTGACCTTGAAGGGATCGTGAGCGTTAACTCTTTAACCATTAACACTTTTATTACATAAAACTTTTTTAATTCTTTTTAAGTTTAAATCAAATTTATATTTTTCTATATATATTATTTATTATTTATCTTTATTTCTGCATAATAATTCATTTGATATTTAAAATTTTCTGCTAAAAAATACATAAGTCACTTTCACTATTATTAATAGTCTATAGAGGGCTTTGATAAAATTTGAAAACTGACGTTTACTTTTGTTTTTTTTTTCAATTAGCATTCGCGATTTTCTTGGCGGTGAATCATCAAAATCTTAAATTTGTTCTGAATGAAATGAAGTGAATTAACGGAATTCAATTAATTTGCTATCGAGGAGCAATATATTATTAGTAAGTAAAATATATTTTATAGATTTGATTTGTTTTTAAATGGAAATTAAAAATTTAGCGCATGCGTTGTTAACATAACCTTGAATTTTAAAATTTGAATTTTTTTCTTAATTTCACCATTTTTATATATTTTAATTCAATCTCTAACCAAATTGAAATATTCTAAGCATCTTTGCTTTAATCATGAGCAAAGATTAATCATTCAATTTATAAAATTTTAATATTCTATCGCAATGCTACATTTTTTTACGGGGTGATAGTAAATTGAGCCTCAGTCTATGGCATACAAAACAAAACAATGTTAAAACTATAATTTCTTTGAAATATAATAAAGTTTTAAAGAGTTAAGCGCAATTTCAATTAGGTATATCATTTTTGATCATTCATTCATATTTTCAATGGGTGTTATATTTAGTTTCAAAGTGATAAAATGTCTCATTCAAAATGCAGATGTGAAATGCTGAATAGTAATAGTAGCAACTCTTGTTTAAATAAATCTTGACTCTGTATAAATCATTGATTTGTTTTCAACAAAGTTAGTAGGAGTCAATTTCATTCTTTGTTCATCTTTGGTGTACACTTTGGATAGAATAAAAATAAATCAAAACCTACGCATTTCACTTTGGATCCTTCTTATCAAGATGAACATCCAAAGTGAAAAGTCTAAATGACCTGTTAGCATCTTTGCTAGTTCTAAAGGTCCAATTTCATAATCATACACTAAACTAAACTTTAGCTAAAGTCAAGTTTATCTTAAACTTGAAATTAAAATGGAGAT